>CAIGRO010016111.1:0-12721 GCA_903798355.1 Fraxinus baroniana
TTTTTTTCCAACCACACATTCTCTATCAATCTACTATTTCAGAATACATTCTTTCAAAATAATGTGGCTCAAACACACCCTGAATCTTCCTTTGGTGGATTTCTAATTTGATGCTTTACTCACCACACGATTAGAAAAGGCGTCAATGATAGATTTTTCCATCATTGATGCTCATTTTTCGTGTAGTGTCACTCACTTAAATAAACTTCCTAAATGGGAAATATATAATAAAATGACGCAAGCCTCATATTCTAGCCTGCCTAGGTATATACAAAAATGAAATAGGTTTATTTGGTCTTTACAAGGTTTGTTCTTTTCTTAAATGGACTAGAATATATGCTTAATTAACTATGAGCAAGTTACATGAATTTTAATTAAGAGAAGGTTCTGATTACAACAAAAAAGAGGAAAGGGTATATGGAATTATATATGTGGGAACAATTACAATGTCTTAGGGTTCAACAGCATACAAAAGACAACCCAAGTTTTTCAGTAGGCCATGCAGAAAGAATATGTATTATACTATTCTTAGAACCAGCAAAATTTTTATTCAAAAAGGGAATAATTAATTAATCATATATGGCTTGCTACCAAACTTTATACTAAGAAATTCCATAGCTCCGCTATATATATGTGTGAGTATCCATTCATCTTTGAGCAACAGACCAGCCATTCACTTGATTCTTATTCTCTCTTCATTTCTCTTAAACCCAACAATATTGATAATGTCTGGTGTTTGGGAGTTCAAGAATGGTGTTCTTCGGCAGGTCCAAAACCCCGGTGAGAGCCATGGCTCGAATGCTCGCCGGAAAGTTCTAGTCCATCTCCCCTCTAATGAAGTTATTACATCATATTCTGTCCTCGGAAGGATACTATCATCGCTCGGGTGGGAGAGATACTATGATGATCCAGAACTACTTCAGTTCCATAAGAGGTCTACGGTTCATCTCATCTCTCTACCCAAGAATTTCAGCAAGTTCAAGTCCATGCACATGTACGATATTGTCGTCAAGAATCGTAATGAGTTTGAAGTTAGAGATGCTTAATGTATTGTCGTCAAGAATCGTAATAAGTGTGCTGCTAATTCTCTTCGGTTGGAAGTTTAGATTTCGTTTGGAAACTTGCATGTTTGCTGTCATCTATTGTTATTGTGGACGTGGGTTTGGGCTTGTACTTTAGGACATGGATAAAGCTACTTTACTAGAAGTATTTGATAGAAAGCTTGACATATTACATATGGCAGGAGATAATTGGATGAAAAAATTGATTGTGTTTTAAACTGTTTAATGATAGAATGTCATGTGATATTATGTCAAGCTTTATATCAAATTTGATATTCATGTAGCATGATTGTTAGGACATTGATGTAACATACGTACGTTTGTTTAATACAATGTACAAGGCTTGTTTATTTTGTGTATATACTTTAAAAGCATGTCTCCTATGGAGTAGCTCCTAAGAGGACTGGATAATATATTCCAACTTTTTTGTTAGTCTCCGTTTGAGACCTATTATTCAAAAATTTATTTTTTCCCAAACTTATTTTCAGCCACACATTCTCCCAATAAAAATCTTTACACGTAAACCTAAAACTTTATTAATTTTTAACCATACATTCCCTAAAAAACACTATTAAAAAATCATTTTACAAAAAATGAGTCTCAAACAAAGGCATAACATCGTCCCATATTATCCGGACTCCAAATTTTCATAACTATTAATGCTAGGACCCACTTTGAAGAGTTTTTGAAAAATTAAAAGTTACTTTTAATACTAAAAAGTTGTTTTAGGACATGTTTGGTTCATTTTCTGTAAAGTTTTTGTCCGACTTGAAGAGATTTTAGAGTAAGTTGGCCTAAAATAGTTTTCTCCGTAAGTTCCTTTACAAAAAGTAGATGCAAAAGCACAAGCCTTGCCAAACTTACCCTAGATGTCATTTTAGCCAGGCAAACTAAGTTTACGTCACATTATCTACACGTGAAAATATATTCAATACAAATACAAGTTTGGTTAACACTAGTTAAAACTCTTTTAACCATCGTACATCTATGATTAGCACAACTAAATTGATAGAGAAAAATCCTTACGTGTTTTAAGTATATAACAAACTATTAATTTGCTCACTAAAGTATTCTTAAAAACTCATAAAGCATTACAAATTGAAAGGACGAGAAATAAACATATGATATTGTAGGTGAAAAGAGTATAATACTATATTTGGGTCCAAGGGTCAACTAACTTGTCCCGTTTCAAGTTTTGTTTCTATATTTTAACATGCACGATTTACCCAAGTTTAACCTTTGGGTGGGGCATACTTCATAAACAAATTAATGTTATGGATTTTTCTACTTCATCAGAAGAAATGAAGAAATGTAACAGATGCAGTGACATGATCCGAGGTGTCAGCACATAATTTGATGGATAAGTTGACTGTGTTTAAAACAGTCCAATGACGAAATGTCGTGTGATATTATGCCAAGGATTATGACATTTTAGTATGATTGTATTCTTATTTATATACTTGAAAATTAGCCAGTGATGAGTTAATTGATTGAGCCACGGCAGATTCTTACTTTAAACAGCCCTTTTTGACAAAGATGCTTCAGCCTGCTAGCTGGTTACTCATTTCCCACCCAAGAAAAGAAATATCCTTTAAAAGAAAATAAATATATAATTTTGGGGGGATGATTTTTACAATTTCGATAAGTTCGGTAAAACATGACTTTCAATGCCAATGTATATATAAACAAATATGTTGGGGGCCTTCTCGTACAAAACTTAACACATAAAATATAGTAGTTTTAGTAGTGAAATCAAAGACAAGCCGACACCCGTGAACTTCCTTTATCAAACTTCAAATGTCTTTTCTTGTCGGCATTTAGTGTTTTTCTCATGGTCTCCTCTTGGAAATTAAAAGGAATTACATCTATTTAAAAATGGGACATTCTAAATGTATAATTGTTAAGCACCCATATAGTATATGTGTTTTTCCAACCTAGCATGCACTTGTTCCTTTCCTGATAATGAGGTAAAAACATGAATAATCAAATTTGATTTTATTATTGATCTGCAGCATGGATACAATTTTATACTCGACTTTGCCAGGCATTCCCGTTCAAATTATCTTTGACAATTATATTGTCGAATAAATTGTGTTTTTATTACATCAAACATGACCCCTCTTCATCTTGGGACAGTATCTGTATATCCTGTAATACAAATACAGGTCAATTATCCTCATCTTGCAGCAGAAGAAATTAAGCTACAATTAACAGAAGTAAGCTACAAGTAATGAAGAAATGTTTTGGCTTTAACTTGGGAGTCATTATCATAGATCTAAATAATACTGAAATTGAATGTGTTGTGGGACCATTTAATTCTGTATGGAAAATGAGTTGCTCAAATAAATTATTCTAGAACTAATCAACCAATTAAAGACTAACGCCTGGTAAACAATGAAACCTCACTCTGGCATACTATATTTCTTCCAAAAGAAAATATTGAAACTCGAATCAAATCATCCCACATGGTCCAGTACCTGTGTTTGCTTTAGTTGATTGGGTTGTTGATCTTGGGCCAACGGAGAGGCTTGAGACATCCGGAAGTAGGGCTCTTTGAGATCGAACTTGCCAGATGAAGTATGGAGGATTCCTCCTTTTTCAGTACCAGGGCCCCAGTTTTTAGCTATTTGGATAAATGTCCAATTAGTGGATTGACGAAACAAAATAATAAATCAAAAGGAAAGGAACTACAGGAACAAAGATTTGCTGCACAACTTGTGTGAGAACTAATAAAACTAACCTGATAATGTTAGGTAAAGTGTATAACTCTGAGCTTTATGGGATACCATATGGAGTTGACCAGTTATCTCTTGTCCAGTCGTGACATAAATTGGTTGGGACAAGACACAGCGCAGCTGGTACCAGTGTGTAGTAGGCGCACCTGGAGCAGTAGTAAGCCATCTTTGTACAGTGCTGTGGTGAAGGAATTTGATGTAGGTAGGAAACATTAGTAAACACAACTTGAGAAGAAAAACGGTGACAAACACAACTCACAGAGCATCAAACTATTACCTCCCATTGAACACCACGTCAAACCAACAAGCCAACCCATGGACTCTGGTGCCCACAGAAGCTATAAAATTCAATGGGATGTCAATGTCAAACAATTCTTCTTCCTGTCCAGCAATTTTTTTGAAAATATTAAGGCTGTTAGTTATGCATGGATGTAAGAACAGATACTCAAAACTGAACTATAAGTTGTTTTAACGACTGTATCGTTCTCTTCAGGTAAAAAGGAACGTTCAAAAATCAATTTTATATAAAATTTCAGATTAAACTCCTGACATAATTTTTTAAAAAATCAATTAAGAAAAGAAGTTAGCTCTGGAATCTTCAGATCTCCGCAGTGTACAAGGCCCCATGTTCACGAACATGAAACGTCCATGCACACAGCAAACAACCACAAGCTTGTTTGACCTATAAATCATGGCGGGATGCACAGTTTGGCATTCTTCTCATAAACAAGTCGTTTAGGAAAATCACTTGCTTCATATTCACTAGATATAGCCTATGATACACCAATATGGACACGTGTATCTGACACAGTTTTTCAAGGAAGTACTGATACAATACGTTGCCAACACATTGATTAACTTTAAGATTCTTCATTTATATAGCATAAATTAGATTTATACTTTTTATTAATCTTTTTGTTGAAATCTTTTAAATAAGAGCATCAATTTGTTATTTAATAATAACTTTAAGTTAAAAATATATAATTTTTTATATAAAGAAAGAAAAATGACCATGGTAAACTGCCGTATCCAATGATACGACACGTGTCGAACACGAACACTCCACCCTAGTTGAAGTGCCCATGCAACATAGGATACAACACATCTCCCTCTTCCTCAACAGATGAATTTGCTTTAGACACGAGAGTTCCATAAACCTGGAACTACTACTCCAGGCAGTAGGCACTCGTTCTTCACTTTTACCACCGGAAACTAAGCCCCTGTCTGGGAGCACTTAAAAGTAGCCAAAAACTCCTCTTTTGACCGTTATATTTTCAAAAGTGGGGCCCATCATCTCTCATAGTTTGCTGCAACAGCTGAAATTTTGCTTATTTAACGGTTGGAATTCTGCTTCTATTTCTCCCAGACAGCTCCTAAATGTATATTGGTTTTCCTGGAATTGATCTTGCTTAAAACGCTGCAAATAGTTGAGAAAGAATCCTAAATGCGAGGAAAATAATTCTATTATTTCTGCAATAACTTAAGTAATGAAACTGAAGCAATTTTTCAACGTGAGCTAACAGCAATAGAGTTACATATGATGGGAAGATAGTGCATGGACCTAAGCTGCATGAACAAGTACAAGAATATATTATTGAAATTACCAATTTTACCTCTGTAGAAGTAAAGTCGATCGTGTGGGACATTGCAGGAGCCACCAATAAACTAGGATCAAAAGCATCCACCACTGGCTGCAAGGTATACAAAAGATGAAATTGATCATGAGAGGGCAAAAACCACACAGCTGATTTACCACTGACTGACGTACGTTTCGATGGTTCTTTTGGGGATTTAGGGTTAGGGAAGAGTTTCGGGTGTGTGGATGCGGGAGATGAGGAACAGGGTGGAGTAGGGTGTTGACAGAAGATTAACAATCTGGTTGGCAAAACCAGCACACAGGATAAATATTGTGGGAAATTTAGTGTGCTTAGGTTTTTCAGAATCCCAATGTACAAGTGCAAATATAATAATATAACCAAGAATCACTGAGATTAGGTCATAATGTAGAAACTTAATAAGTATTCATGTGTAGATTTTTTATAATGACACTTCATTAAAGACAGACGTATGAGCAATAGTTTAGAAATTTGATAACAGGAGCTGTGCAACAAGTCACAAAATTACAAATAAACTTGAGATGTATATGAGATGGACCTGCGAAAAGTATCCTTGCAATGCGGTATCATGTAATGGTGTCAAATTAACACCATAGAAATTCTGTTGTTGCCAAAACAAAGCCTGAATAGAAATGCGAAAAAAATTGTTTAGATCCCCATTTCAACAGAAAGGCAATATGAAAGAGCAAAAACCGGGAGAAGAAGAAATCTCATGATCTCATGATGGATGAACATAAACAAAAGCAACTTATAGTATCCCCTCCCTACTGATCATAACACCCCGTGCCCCGAGTACTAGCCGTTAACTTCGAATTTAGGGCCAAATTATATGTACCCGAAAGTTTAGGGACCCAAGTGAAAGACTGGCTAAAGATCAGGAACCCGGCCAGTCTTTCACTTAGGTCCATAAACTTTCGGGTATGTATAATTTGGCCCTAAATTCAAAATTAAGCGTTAGTACTCAGGGCTCAGGGTGTTATAAGTAGTCTTCCCAAAAAATATTAGAAGAAAATACAAAATGATCAACAAAGAATAAGTGCATACCTTACTAGAAATTTCAATGTATAAATATTCATCGCTGAAAGGTGCCATATGTATTCTACAAGAGCAAACAAGTAAAAAAATCAAACAGGAGACAACACACAAAGACGGGCAGGACACTTAAACGAGAAGAGAATTACACGTGTAAATTACCATACTCCCAAATTAATTAGTACATGTTAAGTAACATTCATTATGAATTATATCTCGTAATGGGGAAAAAAAAAAAACTCATGCAGGGGAAAAAGTGAAAAGTCAAGCTTAGTTTCTAAAACAATCCAAGAAATGTTTAGTCAAGTAATTCACCTAAGTTTGCAATGTATTATGACAAAGAGAAAAAATGCATATGCATTTTCATTCTAACAATTTTCATTAAAAAAAAAATAGCATTAGGAGAGAGTTGGAGGGGCATGAATCACATTTTATGATATCTTAGCGTGGAGAAACATAATTTATGATAAGAGACAAAAATTAAGTGACAAGCACATAAATTCCAGAAAAGAGCTGCAGCTTCACACAGTTCGCCAGGAAATCAAAAAGTTGTTTCTGTTCCCCAGTAAATATAACACTTATTGCAAATAACATTGTGATAACGGTGAGAATTATTTAAGCAATCATGCTACATGTACATCATCTTCATTTACATTGTGCCATATGGTGAAATACTATTGGACAATTTAAAAAAAAAAAAAACAGTTTCCCGCTCTCAATTTTCAAAAAACAGAGGCAATGTCAAAAAGAATGTAAAGAAAGGAGTGTACATTTAGCATTATTATTATTTAAGTGCAATGATAACCATTCTATTATGGGAAAAAGAGAGACGTATTTGGGAAACAGTGCAGAAAATATAGTGATAATATATGATAACCCTTCTATTATTGAAAAGGAGAGACGTAAGGCAACAGTCACCTTCCCACAGTCGGAAACATTTTCCCATTTGGAACAAGGAATCTATCTCTTGAAATTATGTAGGATTCCAGCATTCTCTCATTGACAAGCAAAGTGCCTGCACAAGGTAAAAGTTGTCAGCACTAGATTTCTTTAGAGTTAGAATATATTTAGCATTTCAACTTCTCAAAATTGAAGATTTAAGTAATTCAGCAGTGAAGTCACTGAAGTTATATCTGGTTAGCCCACTCTTCCCAAGAAAAAGGAAGAAAAGAAAGGAAATTATCCTAGGCTTTTTTTCCCTCTCAATCTGTGCCCCATATTTTATCAATTTATTTCAGGTTCTTGAGCATGAGCCACATTTCAAGTGGATTCTGTCATCCCACAGATTTATGAATGTAAACATCTAAAGGAGCTTACATTTTCCTGCACGAAGAAAGGACTCAAACTTCGGAGAAAGAACAATTGAGCGTTAGCATATATACAGGATATACACATTATATATGCATGCAAACATGTGTGTTGTCAGTGTGTATTCTCAATTTAGTTGACTAAATACATATCAAACGTCATCCAAAATGTATCATACATTAGATAATAAGTAAATCTGAGAGCTAAGAATACCCATTGGCTCAGAGATTAAAATATCTGCTTTCTCAGGTAATTCGATCTCTTCAACTTTACCCTTGATTACCTACATAATAAGTATGTGATATAGTGACCAGAAGAAAGAATTAGAAAGGGGTAAAATTACAATTAAAAAGGAGAGGTCTGCAAATCTTGCCGTAATTCTCTGGCTAAGCAATGGGTTGCCAGCTATAAGTTTACAAGCATGTTCTGCCATTTCAGATGCTTCCACAGCATAAACATGTTTAGCCCCAGCCTGAGAAAGAGAGTACATAAATCAGAAAATGATCATGTTAAGATGCTTTTGTAATTAGTTTATTCAAATAATCATGCATACTGTATAACCTGAGCAGCAAACAATGATAGAATGCCACTACCAGCACCAACATCAACTACTACACGACCAGCAAAATCAACACCGTTCTCAATCACAGCAGCATAATAAGTTCCTGGAACATGAATATCTATCACATCAATTATCCACAGGCACTTTCACAACAACTATGACATCAATGAAGGCTCTTAAAATGCAACACATTCCAACTACATTATGAATGCGCATAGGCCCCTGCAAATTGACCATGTGAGAGGAACACTCTAAGATAAGAAGCAAAAGAAGATTGGAAGGAACTATGGAGCTACAGATTATGGATGTAACCTGTTCTCACATAATCCTGCAACATATTTTGCTGGTGTAGAAGCTGTCCATAATAATGGAAGTACGTATTAGCAGAAGAAGACTCTGTTTTGTCGTCAAACTTGCTTTTAGATGTTGATACAGTTCCATTTGGTAAATGTGATCCTGAAAATCAGAATGGAACAGGAGACTTCTTTAGGCCACAGTCTGTTATAATGTTATCCCATTTTGCTGGATCAATATAAGACAGTTCCAAAGTATAATATAAGTCAAGCTGTGAAAGCTTTTACACAACATACAAACTCAGTACAGAAGATTTCTTTCACAGTAACGCAGAATTCTACATGTGATGTATAGTTGTAGAAGATCTGAGATATTCTACTCCACAAACACTGTCAGAATTTGAGATATATTTCTACCACACAAACTGTCAAAAATCATCATTTTGTACTTAAGCACCCAGAATCCAGAATTTGCACTGTATTGATGCATAAAGGGATAATTAATTGATTGATCACAAAACTTTACACAAAGTTTTCAAGGGGCCACTGAACTTCAAAAGTTTTCTTGTTAGCCACTGTACTTTACAGAATATACGAATGATCGAGAAACTTTAGAGATTCAGTGACCTTTTGAAAACTTTACGCAAAGTTCAGCAACTAATCAGGTAATCTATCAATCTTTCCATATTTTTTTAGTTTTTTTCTATCTTTGATCTTAGAGAGGACAACACACAACCTTGTCAGTTACCCCGGGATAAAAGGTTATTATTTTTTCTAAGTTTGGCGATACTATAGTGAATACGATTGTGGGGTAGGAGTACATAAAAAAGGGGGAAAAGGAGATTAAAAAAAAAACATAAAGATTGGTTAATTACCTGATTTTTCACTGAACTTTGCGTAGAGTTTTCCTATGGTCACTAAACTTCAAAAAGTTTCCCCTTTAATCACTAAACTTTACAAAATATAATCCCATCCATCACTTAGTCTCAAAGGTCTAAACATTTAAAAATGGATATCTAGTAAGGAAGAGCTTTTACATTAACTGGTTTAGAATTTAGACAATCCCCAAAAAATCAACTGAATGTTAACAACATAGATATGACATTCTTAACTCAACATGCAAGCAACGGATGATCTAAATACAAACATAGTCAAAAATTTGTGATAACCAATTAGTTTCCAGAATCCAAAAAAGAGGTGATGCATTATTTCCATGATACACCAACAAAGATATCAAAACCAACCTTGAACAACCACTTCCATTTTCCACAGCTCAAATGCACAATGAAAGGCCCTACTGTCCTCCTCGTTTCTAAATTGAATGGTAATTCCCCTGGAATTCTGGTTCAACAGCACAAAAGTCAACGTGCCAAAACACCTTATTTCAAAGTATAATGCTTGATTTTTTTTATTGATTTTTTGGTATGGATCGTTCTCTCGAAGTACATATACATAATACTATCATAGGATACAACTATTTCTCAATATATTTTTTTTTAAAAAAAAACACCACAAGCTTAGCTGGCAAAACATTTGAATACCAGAAAGTGTGAGGATGGTAAGTATGTCTCTTATATTGAGTGAATTGCCTAAATAGATACTGAACTTTACGCAATGCGTCCAAGTGGTCACTGAACTTTAAAAATCACCAAAATGATCACTGAAATTTGCAAAACGTTTCCACTAGGTCACTAAACTTTAAAAAGCACTCAATTCATCACTGAACTTTGCAAAATGTTTCTCATGGGTCACTAATGCAGTGATCTCTTGGGCAATATTTTGCAAAGTTTAGTGATCTCGTAGAAATATTTTTCCCAAGAGATCACTGCATTAGTGACCCATGAGAAACATTTTGCAGAGTTTAGTGATGAATTAGGTGATTTTTAAAGTTCAATGACCTAGTGGAAACTTTTTGCAAAGTTTAGTGATCATTTGAGTGATTTTTAAAGTTCAATGACCCGTTGAACGTATTGCGTAAAGTTCAGTGCCTATTTAGGCAATTCAATCTCTTATATTTATATTTCATATAGTACAACGAGGATAACAAGCATGAAGTGGTGCATAAAGTAATTCAGTTAATATCATACCTCTTTATTCATTTCAGAAGCCTCAGATATACATGCTGATTGAAATGGACTTAGCTTGAAAAGCTGGACAGACAATCAGAAGGAATTAGAATAGAACATCACAATGAGAACAATAATAAGAATCATATTGATTATAAAAGGAGCCTCACACGTGAAAACTGAAAACAAATTATTTTTCATTGCTTCAAAAATGAATCAATTTTTCTCCATTACTGACGAAAAGATTATCTGAAAGAATTAAACTTTCTGCTATCTCACTCCATGAAGCAAGCACTCTTTCTTTAAGTACACTTTAAAATCCAAATTTAATGTTAATACAAGTAAAAACTTCAGGCAAGTACAATGCTGACCTGAGCGGTGCGGAGATCGAAGTGAACTGAATCATTGGAGTCAGAGTCCGGGCTGAATTGGAGCACCGCAACTCCGGCGTCGGAGCGGAACCGTGCCACCGCCGGCGGCAAAGAATTGTTAGAAATCGAAAGTTGAGATATTGAAGCCACCAGAAAATCTCGCTCTTTCTCCTTTTTCTGCCCTACTGAAACCTCCATTAACTAAAATATTCAAATTAATACTGAACATGAGACAGACCGTTAAGTCTTTAGAGAGAGTGAGGTGTATATATAGCTTCTGATTTGACAGGAGGCGTAGGTGATGGGTTAAGTGATTCGTTGTGCCCGGTGCACAGGACCAGAAGTGACGTTTAAGTTTCTGATAGGATAGACTCAAACTATGGCCAGTCAAAATTCTTGAAACGACCGAATCGAACTCTTATCCAAGTAAGCGGTTCAATTTGGTTCTCGAACAGATATTTGAATAGAAAATTGATGGGTTCAATTTGGTTCTCGATTTTAGATTAAAAATCGAAAAATCGAATAAAAATCGAATGTCTCTAATTATTTTATCTTAAATAAGTCAAATATTTTTATTTTTTCTAAATAAATTTGCTAACAATTAATTTACACCGAACACGGAATATGATTTTTCCTATTTCTAATTTCTAGCCCAAATCTCATTAATCAAATTGACCTAAATTTTACTCAAATCTCTTTTTCTACCGCAATGCCGTTTCTGTCATTATAGAGAAATCGAATTGGAAGTCTTTCTTTATAATTGTGAGTTCGCTATCTTCATCTTCATCTTCCTGTGATTTTATAGTCAAATCTATGAAAAATTCAACAAAGAGAGCCGCAAAGAAAAGCACGGAATTTGACTACGTTATTTTGTAATAGTTAAAATTGAACATGTCATTAGTTGAATTTTAATGTAGCGTTGTTGTAAATATAAAAAAAAAAATTAGTTATTGTACGAAATCGAACGGAATTGAATCCTAACGATTCCATAATTAAATTTGCACCTGACGATTCCTCTTATTAAATACCCAAAAATTCTAGATCGATTCGATTTTAAGGAGAACTGAATCGAATCATGTCGAACCCTAACTCAAACCGTTATTTCTTCATGCCGTGACTATTTTCCTCCATCGAGATTGTGACTTTTGGTGTCATATATTGTCATGGCGAAGCTCTTTGATGTAAGAATAGGTCCATTTCATCTTAGAGGGTAGCTTCTGCATGAAGTGAATGTAAGACTTTTGACGTAAATATTAGTAAATATTTAATACCTAAAGTTCGCTTTGATTTCGCCTATTCTACAATTTCACAAGATTGATCTTTTGAGCAATCGAGTTCCAAAGCATGAGCACTGCAATCTTGAATTTGATAGGTTACGAGATCATTGAATTGTTCAATTGTACTCCTCCATGACAAAGAACAGTATTTGTTATAATAGTTTCTATCTGTTTTGAGATAATTATTAAAGAACATTCATATGCAAAATTAAATAAGAATTCGAAATGATATGTGATTTTATAGAATATCAACTTTACTCTTCTGGCAGGAGGGAGGGACCAATAGAATTTGATCTAAAGAGGAGATTAATTCTTAACCACTGATAGAATATCAACTTTATGAGGTATGAAGAGAACTAAACTTGAATTGGTCACTTTGGCACAAGGCTAAAGTGAAAGT
>CAIGRO010016146.1:0-11898 GCA_903798355.1 Fraxinus baroniana
AGTATAAAAATCACCTGTGCCAAGGATAAACCAAGATCATCCAGAATTCCATACTGGGCTGGCGATGAAAATCCAATCTGAATATTTAACATTTACTAGAACTTGGTCACTAACTATAAAAAAGTTTATTGGCACTCAAAATTAGTGTTTGTGAAACTTACAGCACAACCAAAAACATAGGAACCTAAAACCGCGACAAGGGTGCTGAGCACAACAACAATGGTGGCAGAACTGCCATGGCTATCGCCATCACCACCTTCAGTTTCAATATCATTATCGGGCCTTAGCAAAGGACTGCTGCCTTCTTCATCTGCTAAGCTTTGCCTTTGGGACTCCATCGTGTTAACGGAAGAACATTAATTACAGTATGAAATCTAGGGATAGTCGGGAGGAGAGAGAATGAAGATATTTACAGTATCAAGGTTGGATAGGTGATGATGAAAACGAAAGAGTTCACAGCATCTCTTGTCGTTTTGGGTTTTGTAATTGCCTCTCGAACGCAATTTCTGACAAGACACTACAGGTCAAAGTAAGAGAGGTCCTTTTACGTGGCGGTTTTTCATTTTTTTTTTTTAATTCGTAAAAAAGAATTGTATTAATCAAAAACACCAAATACGAATACTTGGGGCATGCCTGAGTGAATCAACAATGCAATTACAATGAAACCCGTCTACTATCATCTACTATTGACATACCCATGTAAACAAACAAAAGAGCATCAAAACAAAGGAAGAAAAATCAACACATTGTTAATGACTCGTGACATTAGGATACAAAGACAACATCAGTTTATATACGTGTATTTTGATTCGCCGTACAATATTTTCAATATGGGGTCTCAAATTTTCAAATAATCATCCAATTTCTTGCCATCCAAATGTAGTATACAGAAGTAGTCAACGCAATCCTCTTAGCTTTGTTGCGCCATGACGTACCTCTAGCCTCATTATTCATCTACTTAAGTGTACTAGTCATGCTATTCATAGCTCTTGTGATGCCCAACCATGCCTTAAGGTCGTGTCTGGGCGGGCTTAAAAACCAAATTTGGACCATTGCAATGGTGAAATTGGACCGTTGCTTTTGACAAATTTTACAGGAATTCTAACATGGCAGTGGGCATTTTGAATCATTTTATGGCAAAATGACCTTTTTGTCCTCTACATTTAAATCATTTTGCATGATGGAAAGGCATTTTCGACATTTCATTTGTAGGAAGTCAATTTTTGCTGGCACATTGAGACCCATCTTGCAGTGAGCAACGGTCCATTAATCAATTGGCATTGAGCAAAAAGCTCCCCCATACATGCTCTAATGCTCTTCCAAACATACGAAGAAAAAGAAAATTCAAAAAAAGGTGATGACATATCTCCTCATGTAAAGCACAAAAAATGCAATTCCGATCAATATCCAAGTAATTCAATTTATCTTTAGTGAGTAATTTGGATTGAGGTCCCAACCATAGCATGAATAAGTGTTACGGAGTGATGAAATGCTTCCAAACCTCCTTTGCCCAGCCCCTTGCATTTCCCTAAGGCCGAAAAAATTCACAGGCCTTGGTGACACAAAAACCATCCCCGTTAGTCCCCAAATTCTGCCCAAAAATCTGATTTGTTGCCTCCAAAGAGTGCTGGACGGTCAGTTCCTGTGCAAAAGGCAGCTTGATTGCATCTCTAATTTCAAGCAGTTTTTTGAGAAGAGGTGAGTGGCCTTTCAAAGGCGAGATCTCCCAAATGCAAGCTCCCTAAATGTAGTATTAGTGCACCCAACGAACCCATAATGTGTCCTTTTTAAGATAATATTCCATAGCACTTTAGCAAGTAATGCTGAACTCCAGCTTTTCAAGTCTCTAAAGTCCAAACCTCTTCTTTTTTCGGCAAGCACACATCCCTCCAATCGATCATAGGCTTCTTTGAACCCCCAAAGAAAGTTCCGGCAAAAGGCTAATGATTCTAGAGGTAATAGTAGCTCAAATCTGCAAAGAAAGCCAAAAACATTCGACATCTTGAAGCACCACTCTATCCACATAGGATAGTGAAGAGCGCATCCAAACATTTATATAGCCTGTAATTTTATCCAAAAAAGGAGCATAACAACTGANGACATCTTGAAGCACCACTCTATCCACATAGGATAGTGAAGAGCGCATCCAAACATTTATATAGCCTGTAATTTTATCCAAAAAAGGAGCATAACAACTGACCTTAAGCTTCATGGAGGCAAGTGGAATACCCAAAGAATGAAAAGGCATAGTACTCTTCGGAATATTGGTGATTTCTTGGATTTTCTCATGCTCTTGCCCATGTATTCCGGCTGTAAAGAGCATAAGATCATTCGCAAAAGCTAAGTGAGCAATCTTCAACGGCCCACATTTGGGATGATAGTCGAATTCACTCTCATTAGTGGCTACCTTAAGCATTCTTGAAAGATATTCAATACATAAGACCAATAAGAATGGCGATAGTGGATCACCTTGCCGTAAGCCTTTCATCCCTTTGAAAAAACCACGTGTGCCTCCATTCAATGTCACGGAATAGGAAGTTGTAGTGACCACATTCCATAATCCAACGAATGAATTTAGTGGGGAAGCATAACCCCTCAAGCACTTGTTTTAAAAAACCCCAATCAACCGAATCATATGCCTTACGGAGGTCCACCTTAAGTAGACATCTATGAGCAACCAGCTTACAATTGTATTGCCTCATGAGCTCTTGAGCAAGGTGGATGTTTTCCAACATACTTCTTCCCTCAACAAATGTGGATTGGACTTGGTCAAAAATGCTACCCAAGATAGGCCTCAATCTAGATGCAAGGATCTTCGCAATAACTTTGTAAAAAACATTGCAACAAGAAATAGGCCTATAGTCGCCAACAATCGAAGTGTGACTAGATTTAGGGACCAAGGCAATAACCGTGTGATTAACTTGTTTAAGGAGAGAACCCGAAGCAAAAAACTCTTTTGTGGCCTCTATAAAATCAACTCCAACAATCCTCCCAGGCTTTCTTGAAGAAACATAATGAGTAACCATTTGGCCCCGGGAGACTTGTTGTCACCAATATCAAAGAGTGCATCTTTAAATTCTTGACTAGAAATATCCCGAATAAGAGAAACACCTTGCTCCAAACTTACCAAAGGACATTCCCTTAGAAAATTCTGCTCAATGGACGAATTATGGCAGCTCGTTCCAAGCAACGAACTACAAAATTTGATGAACTCATTAGCAACTTCATCTTGCGATGTGGTATAGCACCCATCCTCCTTAAGAGCTTTAGCAATGAAATTCCTTCTCGTGTTACGCTTCACCATAGCATGGAAGATTTTAGTGCACTTATCACTATTGATAAGAAAGTTACATTTGGCTTGTTGAAAATAGAAACTACGTTCCGCTTCACATAGACCAAAAGCTTTTTTCCTCAACTCGGCCACGAAAGTTTGATATTGTTGATTAGTGGGCTGATCATGGAGCTACTTTTGCCCCTCCTCCAACTCCATCTCGGCAATGTTTGTTCTTGTAGAAATGTGCTCAAAATGCTTGGCATTAAGTACCTTCAATGCTTCCATCAAGTTATGCAATTTCTTACAAAAGACAAATTGTTTTGTTCCACTAACCAAAAAATTCCAGCCCCTCCTTTGTGTAACATCTAAGAAGTCCTCATAATTAGTCCACATATTGAAGAATCTAAATGGCCTCCTATAACTCCCTTCCCTATCCATATCCGAGACAATACACGAAGAATGGTCGGAGAGGTACCCCGACAGAATTAAAATCAGCACAACCAAAGCTACCACTTTGCATCTAAACTTC
Source organism: Fraxinus baroniana (assembly GCA_903798355.1). Taxonomy (NCBI): domain Eukaryota; kingdom Viridiplantae; phylum Streptophyta; class Magnoliopsida; order Lamiales; family Oleaceae; genus Fraxinus; species Fraxinus baroniana. Next base: position 3,804 of record CAIGRO010016146.1, read on the forward strand.
ATTCACCATAGTCCTATCAAACTTGCTCCACATAGAGTTATCGGTCCAAGTGTAAAAACAACCTGTGGACCTTAAATCCGTGAGACCAACTTCAAGGCAACAATTAGCAAAATCCTGCAATTCATATGGTGTCACATCCACGCCATTGCATTTTTCATCAAACTTTAAAACATTATTGAAATCTCCAAGTATCAACCAAGGTAACGAGACATTCATACTCATGATATTACTCTAAAGTGGCCTCCTAGTAACAATGGTATGAAAAGCATAAACAAAACTAACACGAAAGGTATATGAAGTTACCTTACGCGTGTTAATACGTAAAACAACACCCAATCTCACCCTGTCACCTCATCTCCTGATTATGACCAAGAAGCACTATTCTCATCCATTAGAACTGTCACTGCGACCCTATAGCTCAATTGGTTATGTGGATCTTTAGTCAAGATAGTTATCGTTGTAATTGAGCAATCTTGTTACATGTATATCAAATTTGACATTATTATGATGTGGTAATTTTTATATATTAATTTTAACAACACTTTTAAACAATTAATGTTATAAATTTTGACACATCATACGGTGTTAATTTTAATATACACATTGAATGTACAACTAACATAATTGATAATTGAGGAATTCGATAGTCCACACCGGTATCATGCTACATGCACAGAAGAATTATACAAATAAATAGACAGATAGCTTGGTGGCAAGCATTCATTGAATGTTGGAATTTTTTTTTTTTTTTTAAAACTAGACAATGCAATGATTACACCTGTGTATCTATTATCCATTCTGTCAAAAGCTTCTGTAAAAGAAGTTTTATTCGCCCACACCCACCTGATTTGTTATAGACCATGATGCGGTGGTGACGAAGCAAGGTTTCACGGATAGCAAATTTGGCTCTCGAGATTCCACGACTCAAAATAGCATTTTCCTCACTTTTACGCCAATAAGTCCATAAAACTAACACACGTGCACGCTCATGAGTAGGATGTTAGGGAATACTATCTAAGTTTGGTAGGCTAATTGACAAACCCAAAAAGTGACCTATTTGCTCATAAATTACCTTATAATTAGCTAATTGCACTAAATTGAAGTTCAAGCACGATGAAAATTCAATAACCTTCCGTATGGTTTTAGATTATCTAATGTGAAAAATGGATTGACCATGTTGGCAATAGTAGTTAGGACATGTTAGCAAGCACACAAATGAAATCATATCGCTCGTAATCTAAAATACAGTGACTTAATTGCACCAAATTTAAGTTTAATAACCTAGTTGTGATATCACAAAATTCAGTGGCTCAAGTGCAATTTGCCTTCCATTTTAACTGGATAAACATGACCGGAGGAATAAAGCAGCGTGCAAACCAGGAATTAGAATACCAACGAAAGGCCCACTTTCTCCAAAACCACTAACCGCCAACAGAGTTCACTCAAAACACACACTATATATGCAACGGCCCATTTGATTAGATATTATCCAAGCAATATTTAAATATTTCACATAAATTTTCCCAGTTGAAGATAGGGTTTTTAGCAATGGCAGAAAATGGGAGAAAATTTTTAGTAGCAGTTGATGAAGGAGATGAAAGCATGTACGCACTCACATGGTGTCTCAAAAATGTTATTAGTGAGAATTCCAAAGATACCCTTATCATCTGCTACGTCAAACCACCTCGTGCAATCTACACAACCATGGATGGTCATGGAATAGGTAAAATTGTGCTGTATGGCCATTTTTTGAAATGGATATGTGAAGAGTGGTATTGTAATTTTTGTTTAATTTCAGGGTATTTGATGTCTCCTGATGTAATGGCTTCCATGGAGAGATACAGCAATGATGTGGCTCAGTGCGTGATTGACAAGGCGAAAAGAGCTTGCAAGCAGTTGAATGATGTGAGTTGGTAAATTTGCCATTTCTTCAAGGGTAAAAGAGTCATTTAGAAAATAATAGTGCTATGTGGTTTGGTGTGTGTAGGTTAAAGTGGAGACAGTGGTGGAACATGGAGATCCAAGGGACATGATTTGTGGAGTGGCTGAGAAATTGAATGTGGATTTGTTAGTGATGGGAAGTCATGGTTATGGTCTCATTAAAAGGTCCAAGATTTCAACTTTTTTTCTTTTCATTTCTTTTTAAAGTTGCTTTTTTCAAATCTCAAGTGGGATTTCACCCTTAAAAGAAGTAACTTAATTTTAATTTTGTGGGCTATGTGGCCAATGATATTGTTTTGTTCAAATGGCAGGGCATTTCTAGGGAGTGTGAGCAACCACTGTGCGCAGAACGCGAAATGTCCAGTTTTAATAGTGAAGAAACCCAAATCAAATGGTGGCAATGGCACACACTAATAATTACCAGGGAATAAGGCTATGTAGTTTTGAGTGTGTCATAAGTTTAATTTTATTTATCATTTAATGTGCCACGTAAACTTGGTTTGTAATCTTATTGCAATGCTGTTATTGGTTTGCATGTATAGAAGTAGAACTATAGATCAGGCGGGGCCTACTTTTGTTTTCCATTTTGGTCCTTGTTTGGGTTCCTGTGTTTCCTAGGGTTTGTTTAATTTATGGAAAAATCTATTTGTACCAAATATTTGACATAATCTTTTACCTACATGACACGTGACGACCCTCTTGAAAATAAGTTTTAAAAAATGAGATAAAAAAGGGTCAAATCTACTAACTATTTTCATAAATCTAAACAAAACAAAACAGAACAAGTTTTTTAATTTTCAGTCCTAATGGTCGTGAAGCAACATTACTTTGAAGCAATCAGCACCATCCTCAATTCGTTCCTTTCGCCTAATAAGAAAAGCTACAGCCAAAAATTGAATGTTAAAAAGGAAAAAGTGTTGAGCGCTAAGTAATTCGGCTTGATTGTACATTGTGAGCCGAACATGACTAGGTGCTTCCTACAATTCATCCTGCACAATAAACGCAAAAGAAGAAAATGAAGTAAGAAAAGCATCACGCCACAATCCAGCAGCATAGAAAAGAGTCATACATGTACATCATCATCTTCCATTGTGTCTGACTTCGTGTCATCATCAGCGTCTGCATCATCGGCATTGTCATCACCATCGTCAGCCTGAAAAAAGAGCCGTCGGATCATAATTTAAACAACTCATTGTATATAATTTTAAGAGAAGTATGAAGGCTTTACATTGGAATCAACTGGATCATCCTTGGGTACCTGAACAAAATAAAAAATGTTTATAGAGACATGCAAGGCATATATGATTTAACTTCACAGATTTTACTTTCAGTCATCGAAATATTATCCCACTCAAGTTTTTTTTTTTCCAACAAAAGAAATGATGAATGAAGTACCTCCTCTCTCTTCTTTTCTGCTTCATCAAATGCAGCTTTCTCAGCCTGCAAAATGTAGATGTATTCATGTAACAATTTTCATATGGTGGGACAGGAGTTTTAATGAAAGGGGAAGAGAAGAGGCCTCGAGTCTAAAGGATAAAAGCAACATACGTCCTTGTGTTTGCCCCATGTTTCTTCAGCTACATCCTTGGCATACTCCGCATCATCGCATAACAAGATATTGTCAAACAGGGTTCCAGATTTCACCTAAAGTTTTATTTCATTTGCTCGGGTTGAATTTTGATTATTTAATGGAACACGGAAATAACAGAAATTCTTTTTATTTACCTGCCACAAGTCAATGCCCACATATTTCAAATTTGGGAAAACATATAGATCTGGGTCATCTTTGAAGTCTATAATCACAAATAATAACATATTAGATAGAGTAAAAGCTCATACATTATAAAGATGTACTTAAGTTCTGACAAGAGATGTTGCAGACAGACCTGAATTATCAATAATTGGTGCCTTCCATTTGCCCTTGTAGTTGGCGTTCTTAATTTTCTGGGCAATAGAAATATAGACCATTTAATAAATACACGGATTAGCAATAGCAAAAGCAAAAGCAACATCAACACTAATAGAGATTCAAAAAACCTTTGGCTTCCATGGACCCCTGTACTCGGGGTTGGCAATAGTTGGCGGTGTCCATTCACCATCTTCCTCATCATCCCAGTCCTCGAGCTGCAATTGTAAACCATCATAATTGAGTAAAAGTAGTGTAGAAGATTACATGGATATGTAGCAAAACAGGAAAATTAGATTATATGCCTTCTTGGCGTCTGGATCAGGCATCTCCTTTGGGATGTCATCATAATCCTGCGGGCATCAACTCACAAGTCTTAAACATGTGCTCTCGCGTTAAACAGTGCATCATTGTAGAGAAGGAAGGCCATGAAACTTTGAAGTTCAGTTACCTCAGGCTTCTTGTCTTCAGGGTCAGGAATGTACTCCTTGTCATCCCAATCTTCAGGCTGTCATCAACATGCAGCAAGATCACTTTCATTGAACTGATGGAAGTACAAAATTGTCATCTATAACTGCACAAAGAAATACCTTCTTGGCCTCTGGATCCTTGATTATCTTTGGTGGCAAAAGATCCCAATCAGAGTGCAAACTACCAGACTGCTTCTCCACATTGTCAACGAGGATGCTGTAAGTAGCATCAGGCCGGATGACAAATGTATAGACATGAGTCAGTTGATCCGTCTCCCATGGGACTTCCCTCTTGAGCAAGTGGTTTGTCCCCTTGTAGGTGAGAATAGCATGGACTTTATTGGTGCTGTAGCCACAAATATCGGGCCCAAACATGATGCTGCATTCACCCATGTATTACAACCAAATCAGCAACTTCAACAGGGACAACTTACCAAATAGGAAACACCTGCAGATGGCTAGAGCATATGATGTTACCTGTATGGGGTGTCACCGCCAAATTTCTTCTGATCAATGTCACCACTGAGCAATTTCATGTATCCACCACCACAGTCAAGCTTCTGTTCATGCTTGACGGAGAACTGAAAAACTAATGTCTTGTCCTTGTTGCTGAATTCAGGGAACTCAGCTGAGATAGCATAGAACCTGTAATCTTCACTGGTCTGGATACCTGCGCTAAGACATAGAAGTAAATCCCATTGCACATCATCTATTCAGTATATACAAAATCACATACATACATATTGCACAAACATATGTATGTACTTAGACTCGTCAACCAAATGACATGTTTACCTTTGTCGGTAGAGTCTCCATTCCATTTACCAGAGGTAAAGTTCCATTCTCCCACCATGTTTTGGTCTTTCTTCCAGTCAGATTTGACCCACCGATTCTCCCATCCATCTTCATATTTCACAAAGCAAAACATTCAATACAACACAACCAATCTAACAGCAGTTAAAGCTAGCAATATTATAAAAGAGGGTTAAATGTCACCAATTTTTTATAAACAAAAGTGATCCAATTAAATCTGAATGGAGAAGTATCGCTTATCCAAGGTGAAAGGAAAGCTCCATTAAGTGAGCTAAATGACACATTCTTTCACAGGTCTCCTGTTTCTATATGCCTAGTTTATTTCACCTTTTTTTTTTTTCCTTTTTAAAGTTTGTAAAGTTTCCCCCACACATACATTACTAAACCCATGTTTCTTCATTGAAAATAGAAGTTCTAAATAATTCATTTATCCAGCCTTTGTTTATAGAAGGAAATGAAATGTGGCAATGACTAAAATATCAGTTAACATCATGTAAATATGTACTATATCCGTCCAATGTCTGTTCAAACAGATAAAATAAATCTTTAGCACTGAAATGTGGATCAACTATCCAAAATGAACGTTCATGGGACAAATTTTATGAATAACCATTGTTTACATGTCAAATCGATCGCACCTCGCATCAATTAATACAGTAATTTTAAAATAAAAGCACAAAAACTTAAAAGCAGAGTAATTTGATAAAAAAAGTTATCAAAAATCAGAAAGTATAAATTTGCAACCTTAGTTATCAAATCCATTTAGAAAAAGTCAGAGCTGCATGCGCATTGTTAACTTATACTAGAATCCTTCAATCAAAAAGAGAAGATCGACTCATAAATAGAAATCATGTCCCGTGTGAAATTGTATCGAAATATATTGATAAACCGAAATTTCATCGAAATGTTATCATTTTAATTAGATTTGGCTAATTACAGTAGTAATTGTTTGAATAGAGAAAAAGCACAGCACCATTAAAACGCTCTTCAAAGAATACTTCCGCAGAAGAGATCGCGAGAAGAAAAGAGAGAACGACGGCCAGCGCGAGATAATTAGGGTTCGTCAATACTCTTCTTCTTTGTACTGTCGCCATGGCTCTGGAGAGAGAGAGAGACAGAGGGAAGGAACGAGCTATTTATATACGTGAATGATTCCGAGTGCATAAATGCTCCAACCCTTCTGGGCCTCGCGGGAGAATTTTTAAAAGGTATGTCAATTTTTTCCTGGTAAATAAGTTTAATTCAAAAGTCTCAACAAATGGAATATACGGATTGATGTGGACGAGTAATATTTTGACAAGTTGGAGTCAAGTCTCATGTATTTGACGTGGCAGCTCTGATTGGGGATTATGAATAGGACAATGACACTTGTACTCTTCTATATGACCAAATTAGCCTTGGATTTTCGAGCTATTGCACGGCTGTACCGTTTTGCAATTGAATTCTAAGAAATATAAATGCCTACTCCTTCCTTTACATTTTATATGGGGGTAATTAGCATAAATGGTCTCTAACGTTTACATTCATTGTTAAAATGGTCTCTATTGTTTTAAAGTTGATAATTGTACCCTTATTTTAAACGTTTGTTGCGGAATTGGTTCTTCCATCCACTTCCGTTAAATCAGCTATTAAAAAATTGAATGAAATTTGCCAATAACATTTGAAAATTGGTAAATTAGTCAACTTCTCATATTTTTGCATAGAGCATAGAAAGAACACGCAGAGCATAGAACATGCATTCGTCAATTGTACAATAATTTTAGTGCTACTCATAAGTGCTTAGCTTTAAAAAATTATCTTTGGGATGCAGCAAGAGCAACAACAATTCCAAAATGATTAAAACATATGCAAAAGATGCTGGATTTGGATCCAACAGTATAAGGGTGGCTTGAGTTAAAACCAGCTTCTCAATGATCTAAATCACACTTCCAAGAAAGGACTATATGTGACATGCTATTAAACAATCTATGTGAATCTTTTAATAGCACATTACTTAATGCAAGAGAGCCGCCAATATTGATAATGCTAGAAGAAATTCTGGTGTATCTGATGAAAAGGATTGTAATCCGAAGGGAAGCTTGTGAAAAATGGAATGGAGAAATTGGGCCTAGAATTCAAAAGATATTAAACGAGAATGGTGAAGTTGCAAAGGAAGAGCATGCAGATTAATTTGGCAATGAAAAGTTCCAAGTCATGCATAACATTGGAACCCTAAATCTAAATGCAATGGATATCAAAGCAAAAACTTGTTCTTGTCGAGCTTGGCAGTTGACTGGAATCCTTTGTTGCCATGTGATTGCATCCTTAATATCAAGGGGAATGAAGGTTACTATGTAGATGACATCTACAAGAAGGCGGCATACATTAGAACATATACTCCCTCTATCTCACCCACGACAAGTCCAGATTTATGGCTTAATCCAGGTCTTGACCCCTTGAATCCACCTTTCTACACCAAAAAGTCCGGGCGACCAAAGAAGGCTAGACGAAAGGAAGCTAATGAACGTGAAAGTATGGGCTCATCAAGTAATGCAAAGGCATCTTCAAGCAATGCTAAGGCATCAACAGGAAATGCAAGTAGGATGGGGTTGAAGATGAAGTGCAAGAAGTGCGGACAAACAGGTCACAACAAAAGAACCTGCAACACTTTGCCTGTTGGTTTACGATGGATTCCTAGAAGGGATACACAAAGTATTTTTTGACTTTTGACTGCTGCAATTGTGTTTTGTAGATCTTATGAATTTTTGTCTAATAGCCCAATGTAGGCAATTTAGCTTATCAGAAATATTAAAACCATGTTTGGTTGGTTAACAATGTAATTATTTATTGTGTAGCAGTTTTTTTTCCTTTTTACTATGGTATTTGTATCTATTGTAGTAGGTTAATACTGAGAACTTATACTACATAGCTCATCAATGATTATTTATGCCAAATGATTACAGGGTTAAGGATGATATTTGCCGAC
>CAIGRO010016164.1:0-13241 GCA_903798355.1 Fraxinus baroniana
TTAATTCTTTAGTTTCTCTTTTCTTTTCTTCTTGTTTCAATTCAATGAGGGGTAAAATCGTCAAAAAATTGTGAAAAGGTTGTCCAGCGCACAAAAAGTGAAAGGTAGGGGTATAAATGTCAAAAAATGAAAGGTAGGGACGGTTTTCGCAATCACTCCCAAAGGTAGGGACGTTTTGTACTATTTAGCCTTCTATTTACTCGTGAACTCGTAGGCGCGTGTTTGCACTTTGCCACACACTTCTCTTACAACCACCCACACTCGCCACTCGCCACCACCGTACTCTCTCTCCCTCTTGTTTCTCTCTCTCTGCACTGACTCCATTGTTGACTCTATCCCTGTGAAGCTTCACTACAGTCACACCTCAAAGCCCAAAACCTTTTTGGCAATAATCAAAAAGCCCACCTCCAAGATTCTCCGCCGGATTCCTCCATGGAACCCCAGAACGGCGGCGCCCGCCTCCGCACTCCGGCTAAATGCACCAAATCCCGTATCTAAGTCTAATCTCTAAACATGTCCCAACAACACACAAAATTAAAAGCACCAAATTCCCATAATACAAAATCATATAAAAAAAGCACTGTCTAGTTGAAACGAGAAAGTAGTACATTGATTAGTGCACAGTAGTTAGGACTTGGAATTTTGATTATAATGGCTGCACCTAACACCGCCACCACGTCAGCGGTGGAGTCCACCTCCGTTGGGGTGGCGTTATCCTCGGAAGAACTGGCTGCCAAAGCGGTGCATAAGAGATACGAGGGATTGGTGACTGTACGGACCAGGGCGGTTAAGGGCAAAGGAGCTTGGTACTGGGCGTACTTTGAACCAATTCTTGTGCACCATTCAGATACAGGCTTAGCTAAGGCGGTGAAGCTGCGGTGTTCCTTGTGCAACGCCGTTTTCTCGGCCTCTAACCCGTCGAGAACCGCCACCGAACATCTCAAAAGAGGGACTTGCCCGAATTTCGCTTCAGCTCCTAAGCCTATATCATCTCTGCCTTCATCTTCTTCAGTTTCGGTGGCTAGTATGGGGCCAAGTATTAATACTTCCTCTCCTCAGCAATCCCACAGCCACCCCCGAAAGCGTAGTTCTTCTGGTGGTAGTCGTGGTGAGGGTGGAGGAGGCGGTGGAGCTTCTGTTGGCATTATTACTACATCATCGCCTCACAATGTTCCCCCATTGGCCATTGTTGATCCTTCAAGATATGCAGTGGAGTTAGCATACCCACCTGTAAATTCAGTAGCCAGTACTAGTGTTGTTGTTGCATCTGCTAGTGCAAGTCCTCGTGGTGGCGGCGGCAGTGGTGGTGTATTGTATGCTCTGCAACAACACCAATTAGTATTGTCAGGTGGTAAGGAAGATTTGGGACCTCTAGCAATGTTAGAAGATAGTGTAAAGAGACTAAAAAGTCCCAAAGCAGAATCTACTCCAGCATTAAGCAAATCCCAAGTTGATGCTGCACTGGATTATCTTGCTGATTGGGTTTATGAGTGTTGTGGGTCAGTATCAATTTCAAGTCTTCAGCACCCTAAATTCAAGGCATTCCTCAACCAAGTTGGGTTGCCTTCAAGTTCTCGAAGAGAATTCTTCGGGTCGAGATTAGATGCTAAGTATGAGGGGCTAAAGGCTGAGTCCGAGGCCAAAATTCGAGATGCAATGTTCTTTCAGATAGCATCTGATGGTTGGAAGTTAAAGAATGATGGTATTTTTGGGGATGACAATTTTGTGAATTTGACTGTGAATCTTCCCCATGGAACTAGTGTGTTTAGGAGGGCAGTTTTTACCAATGGTTATGCCACGTCTAAATATGCCGAAGAGGTTTTGTGGGAAACCGTCACTGAAATTTGTGGAAGTTCAGTGCAGCAATGTGTAGGCATAGTTTCAGACAAGTTTAAGGCTAAGGCATTAAGGAATTTAGAGGATCAGCATCCTTGGATGGTTAATTTTTGCTGTCAGTACCAAGGTTTCAATAGTCTGGTTAAGGATTTTGGTAAAGAGCTCGCGTTATTCAAGAATGTGACTGAGAGGTGTTTGAAATTGGCGAATTTCGTTAACAATAAGTCTCAAATTCGACATAGTTTTCATAAATATCAATTGCAGGAATATGGGCATGCTCATTTGCTGAGAGTACCCTTGCGCGGTTATGAAAGATCAGATTTCGGTCTAGTGTACACAATGGTAGAAGACATATTGTGTTCTGCGCGGGCGCTTCATTTAGTGTTCTTAGACGAAGTGAACAAGAGAATGTTAATGGACGAGCCAATTGCTAGAGAAATCGAAGAGACGATGAGGAATCCACATTTTTGGAACGAACTAGAAGCGGTAAATTCGTTAGTTAAATTGGTGAAGGCAATGGCTCAGGAGATTGAGATGGAGAAGCCGCGAGTTGGTCAATGCCTTCCACTTTGGGAAGAGCTTAGGGTGAAAGTAAAGAATTGGTGTTCTAAATTTCACATTGGTGAAGGACCCGTAGAGAAGGTGATCAATAGGAGGTTCGAAAAGAATTATCATCCAGCTTGGGCTGCTGCATTCATACTCGACCCGCTTTATTTGACCAGGGACAGTAGTAGGAAATACTTACCACCCTTCAAATTTTTGACACCCGAACAAGAGAAGGATGTTGACAAGCTCATAACCCGGCTTGTATCTAAGGAGGAGGCGCACATTGCACTTATGGAGCTGATGAAGTGGAGAACAGAAGGGCTCGACCCGGTCTATGCTCAAGCTGTACAATTAAAGCATAGGGATCCTGGTACCGGAAAGATGAAGATCGCCAATCCCCAAAGCAGCAGGCTTGTATGGGAAACGTACTTGACTGAGTTTAAATCGTTAGGGAAAGTGGCTGTTAGGCTAATTTTCCTTCACGCAACATCGTGTGGTTTCAAATGCAACTGGTCTTTACTCAGATGGGCGAGTGCTCATTCCCATTCGAGGGTGGGCATGGACAAGGTGCAAAAGTTGATATTCATTGCTGCTCATTCAAAAATAGATTGGCGGGATTTACCCAACGACGAAGATAAGGATGCTGAGCTCTTTGACTTGGAAAACGGTGAGGAAAATGTGCTCAATGAGGTTTTTGTTGATACATCCTCTGTGTAAGAATCCTTTTTATCCCCTTGCCTTGCAGCCTAAGCAATAGGTCATCGATTGTTTCCGATTTTTTTTCCTTTTGATTCTTTCTACAGTTTGGTAGTTCTTTCATTGCTCGTAGAAGATTTTGTGTCAGTTTCTGAGAAAGTGGAGTGTTAGTCATATTACGAGTGGCTATTCACTCTTTAGAATTATGGAGTTTGGAGAATGGCTTCTTGTTTGCAAAGATGAAGCTGATGAGCAGAATCTGCAGAATAGTGGGAAGTGTAACATTTTTGTTCCTTTCACAATCTGGATTGAATAAAATTTATGTAAGGAGAAGGTTTATGTTTCTCCTGCTGTTCTAAAATAAGTTTATACCTTGTTCTGTTTCTATCGGGTTGATAAATGCAACCAATTGTCTGCAGTTTGATGAGAAATTTTGTTGTTTCTTCACTATTGACGCGGTTTTTCCCTTGATAGATTTTCCTTGTATATGGCATTTGAGGATGCCTATGCTACTCCAGTTTTTCGAATTGTAATCTACTACTGAGTCATTCCCTCGGAACTGAATAGAACACGATTTTAAGATAATGTGTCCAGTGTCATCTTGATAGAAATGAGACTATTTTTGGCCTAGAACTCGAAAGTCCCATTCATTGTAACTCCCATCTTTTCTCTTTCCATTGTGTTAGGAGCTGTCATCGAGGCTGACTTCAATATAGATGAGGTTTCACTAATAGATTTCTTTACCCTAATAGACATGTAACCTAATGGAGGTCGGCCAAGTAGTACATATTGTTTTTTTTTTATAACCGTGGATGCTCGGGCCAACTTGCGCGCACCTCGACTAATTCCATAGGGCCTGAAATTTATGGCCGTTACTTACCTCAGTGGCCCTGAGGGGATCCGAACTGGTGACCAGTGAGGGAGCAAACTCAAGGTCTGACCAATTGAGCAACTCCTCAGAGTTCAAGTAGTACATATTGTTGAACTGTGTAGAGCCTTATTGTAGACTTTCACCCTCAACCACAGATTGTTCTAACATTGCAATTTCATATACCCGTGAGAAGTTGTACATCTCACATTGAGGGTGAACCACTATAAATCTATGGTGTGCTTTGCTCCTTTTATCATTGTGTTTCTGTTTATTATTGCTTTTGGAAGCACGGATCAGGGATTGATCCTTAACACATATTTATGTTCCCGTATCTTTAATTATTTATCGTAATGGTCTTCAGAAGCTTTTGATCTTTGTTCAATCCAATTGTGAGCCAGATAATTTATTCACCTCTCTTCTTTTGTGTTTATATTATATAGTTCTTTGTTTTGATTTGACCTGTCAAGTCATTTTACTAGAACTACATTGGCAATAAAAGATGATATTCTCCTTCCTACTACTGAGAGTGATAATTTATTTGTACTTTCTGAATTTTATCCGAAGTATGGATCGAAATGTAATGCGATTTCAATTTTCTTGATGGCAGAAGCGTTTGATGGGGACATTGTGAGACCGGCAAGACCTCCATAGGTTGCTACTTGTCGAGATGAAGATTCTAGAGAATTTTTCATTTCACAAAATGCCACATTCAACAACCTGAGAAGACACAGTGTGGACCTTTCTATCTGGAGTAGCACTTCCAGCTGTTGCTATATCATACCTATCTTCTGGATTATGTGCTTTTTGACAGAGTCGAGCCCCACAACGAATGTAGTGCAAGTCTATTTTCGAAATTTTGGTGGTTACGTAGGGAGAAAAAGGCCTTCCAATTAAATCATATTAGTGTAACTTCTCCTTTAAACATTCCAAAGCTTGTGATGTTCATGCAGAGTATTGGATGATGCTCTTCATCATTGCAAAAAAGGTTGTGAGAGGACCCCAAAGTTGAAGAATGCTGTTGGCATGACCCAACACAAAAGATGCTCGATAGCGATTTGTTAACAAAGAGGAACTAATTTTCCGGATTCCAGTTCGCTTTGAGAAGTGGAAAACTATCATTACTGGGTAATTGCTATAGCATTCGTATTATTCAACATGTTCATAGTTCATAAAGTGTCTGTCTGTACAAAAAATGAGCTGACTTGTACATGATTTATGAGATTGAAAGTTTCATGTTCACAAGGGCAGATTAAGATTGTGTGTGTAACTTCAAAACATCACACACATACATACATACATACATACATACATACATACATACATACATACATAGTACAAGTTTTGTGTACATTGTACGTGTTTTTCGTGCGAGTATTTGAAATTGTAATAGGTCAAAGACATGTTTTAATGTCATTAATCTGGCAAAAGTTCAAGAACTGCCAAATAGATGGACCATTTTTGAGGATCATAACATTCTGGATTACACTTGGATTTGTCTTGTTCTTTTAGAATTTGTTGTGTTAGCTTTTTCAAGATTCTAGCTTGATAGAACTCTTTTGTTGTAGCTAAATTTTATCATGTACGATGAATTAAACTTGTAATCTATTCAATTTAGTCATTAAAGACTATTAAAGATACTATCACAACACAATATAGAATTAGTTATATGAATATTTTCGCTATAATGATCAGTTCATTACTAGATCTACAAGAAAATGAAATAAAGCAATTAGATTCATCGTAATTGATTGTATTATTTTTTATCTACTGCCCTCTCTTCCAGCCTATTCTAAAACATCCAGTAGATTATTCAAGAAGCGATAAGCACGCATTTTGAACTCTCGCGCATGTAAACTTTATTGTCTACATGTATTGGCATCTTTTCTTAGTGAGTAGAGTTTTCATGAGCAATAAGCGCGCATTTTGAACTCTCACACGCGTGGACACCCCCGACTAGGCGTATCGGAAATCGACTTTTTTCCCTTTAGCTTTTCTAGATTCACCCATCCACCCACCTTGACAATCAGTTGAAGGTGAAAACTGAAAAATGATATGGTGATCCAACTTTTAGGTGAGGTAAGATGGTAGAAAAGTACAATAATGGAGTAGAGTATTATTATGCTACCTTTGGCTTTATGGCATCTAATTACTCATTTAGTGGAGAGACAGAAATTCTTGTCGGCTGAGATGAATGGGTATTTGTCAAAAATCAAAAGGGTTATAGCAATACTGACTGCTCACCAACTTCTAATTAATTAAAACACAACTTTTTTCCTGTATTTATACATTTTTTTCATTGACACCACTTGAGATAAAGCAAGTATGATGATTAATTTAGGATGACAATCTCTCTTTTTCTACAAGAATCTTTCTTTATTACAATGCTACAGACATTTTGTTAAAGTTAATTCACAGTTGACAATGTTTGTGTTACTAAAATTTACCCTTTTTCCCTTGCTTTCTTGTGAACCATAGTCAATTGTAGGTGTAAATGACTAGGATTAATTGTTGCAGACTAATTAAGATTATTTTTCTATTAACATATATGATGGGAAAAAAAGATTTGCATATGTAGAGAAATATAGAGTTGTGGGAGTTTTCTTGATTTTTTATGGCAGCATAATAAATTAAAAGAGAGGAGAAGGCCGTAAATCTAATATTCATACTTTGTAACAACCAACTCGTTGAGTACAATTCACTCGTAAAAAGGCTTGTAACGGAAGGGTAGCTTAGTGACATGGGATACAATTAGAGTCGTTACATTCTACCACTCTTTTCGTAATCAACATTCATGACAACACATTTTATCAACTGACTGATTTCACAAATCAGTATTCTACTGGAAGTAACTATTCCCATATTGCTTCATTAGCAACGAGAATCACCTCCATAAGGGTGTCTTCTCTTGTATCAATTGTAAACATTGATTAGAATTTACCTTTTAAAACCGGCTTATAACATGCCAATTTGATTATTAACCCACACGTCGATTTCAAATTGATTGAAATCACAGCAAAGATAAACTACAGTAGTGTACAGAAGAGACATGAAGCTGCATGATTAACTGTTTGGGGGTGCTTATTAAATCTTCTTGGCTGTGAACCACTTAAAACTTTCCAAGTTGTTGCCAAAAGTTCTCTTTCTTTATGTTTTCTGTACCAAATCCCTTTGTTTTATTTGTTTGCATTATTGGTCTGACAGAAAGTTTAAATAGTTGGGACATTTATATTGCAAAACTAAGTATTAATTTTGATTCATTTTGAGTCTATGACATTAAGTTGTTAGATATAGTCGTTTGTATATCTTTTTCATTTTGTTTGCCCGAATATGCTCGGTGTAGCTGTTTGCTTACATGATATTACAATTGATGGCACAAATAGGGTGTCTGCATCAGTAAATGGTCCATTGAATAGAATCTTTTTCATTACAATGTTCCTGTCCGTACACGGTACACATGATGTAATATTAGTTCATTGTAAATAGTCAGAGAAATGAGTGCAGGTGCGGATGCCTGTGTTCCTTTTACCTTTACTTATCCAGCTGGGGTCTGCTCACAGATCTCAACCACGAGACCTAAAATCACACTAAAATAGACAAGAAAATAGCAATTATGGTGTAATATTATGATTCTTGAGAATCGAAAAGATCGGTTCTCATAATTTTATTTTTTTGTTTCACTTTCATTCCTTTTTGTTTCAGATAGAAAAGTTGTTAGATTATTCTGAATACATATTAATTCATGTAAATTCAATAAATTGCGACTTAACTTAGCGACCACAGAAAATATAATTGTGGGTTCGAATTAAAATTTAGTGAAGTAACTAGAACCAGGCCTTGTAAGATGTCAGTTTATTTGTCAATCACATCAATCTTAAAGTCCAACTACTTATTTGAGCTTTTTAAATTTATCGAATTGCTCGTCTAAATTTAATGAATTCTGATATCGTATTAAGATTTTGAGTTTCATTTTACAAGGTCAATATCGCTAGAAGGAATAATTCAAATCATAGTCCCTTATATGTTGATTAATAATTTTTTATTTAACCTTGGAATTTATTCCTTAATAGAACAAAACCAATTTTAACTAGTTCAAATTTAAGAGGTTTCAAATAAAATTGCAGCCAGCACAATTGGGGTGGTCTGCCTTTTTATTTTTCTATCCCTTTCTTTTTCTTGGTGCCTAATAAAAAAGGTTGGGGTCTTAAATGCCTCAAAACATTGAATAAGGACCAAAGGACTGTATTTCGTAAATATTAAGGATGGAAGCTGTAATTTTCCCGATAAACAAAGAGCAAAATAAAAGTTTAAAATGTTCAGACATTTATTGCTTCATATTTATAAACGGTGAGTCAATTAATGTCCTCCCACCTATGCATTTTGTTGTTTATTTAACGTTAATCTGGACGGAGACTTAGCTTTCACGAAGAACAAACCATATCATACTTTAAACTAATTTTCTATCTTATTAGGTTTTTAATGTGCCTATTAATTGCTTATAAATTAAAAATTACCACATGTTCTAGACCATAACAATGTTTATATTTATGTGTGTAGAGGTCTATGATTTGTTTAATGAGGTAGGTAGGTCCACAGAGGAAAGATTTGTTTTTGCTTACTTTTTGGTAACACGGGTATGTTTGAACCACATTATTTTGAAATAGTAGATTGATGGAGAATGTGTGGTTGAAAAATAAGGAAAAAAAATTTATGTGATGAAAAATATTATTTTATTACAAAATGTGTGGTTGAAAATGAGTAGAAAAATAAAAATGAAAATTTTAATATATATACCCCAAATATTCACCTTACACCATATTTTTATTCTTGTATCATACCCTATCCTATGTCTACTATTTGATAAATACACTACAAAATTGAGCACATGATTATTGACACTTGATTAGTTTGATGTGCAAGTTAAGTATACAAATCTATTATATTATTAATAGACCTCCTTTTCTAGACCCTAATACTAGGAATTTACCCATCTTATATGTCCGGGTGGATTGATCCACACGCTTGACTATGGACCAAGGACTAGCCGTGTACGAGTTGAATTATACTTTTTCGTGTTGAGTCATCCAACGCATTTTTGACACCCTTGCCCCCGAATAAATGTGTGGTAAATATATCAAATGGCATGAAGAAAGTCGGGCTTTGCATTGTTGACGGCCTCGAGTTGTGGATATGTTCACGTTAAACACGGACGTAGTAGGTATTATTTGGGATTGTTTTTGCTAAGAGATTGGATGGGCTTCTTACGCTGGAGTATACAGAAGCATTGAGTCTATGAGAAGGTTTAGCTCTGACTCGAAATAATGGCATCTCCCTTCCGGAAGTAGAGAGCAACTCCATTCCAGCTAGTTTAAAATGGACCGCGAGCTTGTTGCTTCCACTTCTTTAGTTCATGATACGAGAATTTGGCTATTTGCGTTGATTTATTTTAACAAAACATGTTTAAGCCACGAGTTATTGAGTTTGGTTTCCAAACTCGGCCCAAATTTTCACTCATAGAAATATGAAGGTCCACTGGGCTCCAATAAGGCCCAACTACATCAATCCACGACATCCATAACAAGTCAACCACTAAAAAAGTCAACCAAACTGACGATTTAAAAACATCCTACGTGTCTCATTTCAGAGCCACAACCATTAACGGTTTCATTTTCCCTCCATTTCCTCTAAACCCCAAAGACACTACTCAAACCTTCAACATTCCCATTAACCTCCGACTCACAATAGCACAAGAAAGCCATGTCATCGGCCATCCCCTCCGTTCAACAGGGTCGGGTTCGGGTCCTGAAGCAAGCACTAGGGCCGTCTAATCAGAAGCTGGTAGGGCCTGTGGTGTACTGGATGTTCAGGGATCAACGGCTTAGGGACAACTGGGCTTTGATCCACGCCGTCGATCAGGCAAATAAATCGAATGTACCTGTGGCTATAGCTTTCAATTTGTTCGATCAGTTTAAGGATGCAAAAGCCAGGCAATTAGGATTCATGCTTAGAGGTTTACAAGATTTGTACTTTGATCTTCAAAACTGCCTGAATATTCCATTTTTCTTGTTTCAGGCAAGACCCTTGTGCACATTTATTATGTTTTTGCTGAGTTTCCTTATCTTTTTTTTAGCATTTTTTATATTGGTTTACAATTTACATAATATTGGGATTCTGTTATGCGATTGATTAGAGGGTTAAATATAGGCTGTTCTACAAAGTTGAACAATTATTCTTTTGATTTATCAAATAGGGAGAAGCTGTGGACACAATTCCGAATTTTCTTAGAGAATGTGAGGCTTCACTTTTGGTGACGGATTTTTCACCACTACGTGAGGTTCGTCAATGGAAAGAAGAGCTCTGCAAGAGGGTAAGTGAATCAGTGTCGATTCATGAAGTGGATGCACATAACATAGTGCCTGTTTGGCAGGCATCAGATAAGTTGGAATACGGTGCTAGGACTATAAGAGGCAAGATAAACAAACAGCTTCCTGAGTATTTAATCGACTTTCCTACAATTAACCCTCCTAAGAAAGAATGGGGTTCCTCGAGTAGTTCTATAGATTGGGGAAACCTTATTGCAGATGTTTTAAGGTTAGCTAGCCACTTTCTCTTGTTGAATGGATTGTCTATGATTTCTTGCGAAATTTTAAGGTTATATGTTGCTTACTTATGACTGCATGACCAGGAAAGGAGCAGAAGTTCCTGAACTTGAATGGTGTGAACCAGGTGAACAAGCTGCAATGGAAGTATTAATGGGGGATAAAAGGGGGTTCTTGACTACCCGATTGAAGAATTATTCCTCAGACCGGAATAACCCAATGAAACCCAAAGCGCTCTCTGGCCTCTCACCATATTTGCATTTCGGGCAAATATCAGCGCAACGTTGTGCCTTAGAAGCACGTAAAGTTCGCAAACTTTATCCTCAGGTTGGTGGCTATAGTGTTAATTTGTTCCTGATAATGGAATGATATATCTATCTCCTATTGTATATGCATGAATGATACATTTGACAGTAGCTTACATCTGACTACTATTGTGAAGGCAGTTGATGTGTTTCTAGAGGAATTGATAGTGCGGAGAGAACTCGCTGATAACTTCTGCTTCTACCAGCCACACTATGATTCAGTGCAGGGTGCTTGGGAGTGGGCTCGTAAAACATTGACCGACCATGCCTCTGATAAACGTGAACATGTATATACGTGAGTGTATAAATTTTAGAGCTTTTGATTTACTAACAGAAAAATACATATTTTCATCAAATGTGATGTTTGTAGGAGGGAGCAATTGGAGAAGGCACAAACTGTTGATCCTGTAAGCTCTAGTTAACCATTTTGAATAGGTATTAGTGCATTTTCGTGCACTTTATTTCTTTTATCTTGTGCTTATGCTTTTCTTTTCTTTTCAGCTTTGGAATGCCTCTCAGTTGGAAATGGTTCACTATGGCAAGATGCATGGTTTTATGAGGCAAGTAACTTCTAACCTTTACACTGTTCTTGTTCTCACCGTTATGAGTTTCGATTAAACCTAAAAAAAAATTGCAGGATGTATTGGGCCAAAAAGATACTTGAATGGACCAGCGGACCAGAAGAAGCACTTGCAACTTCAATCTATTTAAACGATAAGGTAATACAATTTTTTTAGATGTTTTATATTCTGTGTCAGTCCAATCTAATGGTCACTCTTGCTTTGCAGTATCAGATAGACGGCAGGGATCCAAATGGTTATGTTGGGTGCATGTGGTCAATATGTGGAGTGCACGACCAGGGGTGGAGAGAGCGACCAGTTTTTGGAAAAATAAGATATATGAACTTCGCTGGGTGCAAGAGAAAATTTGATGTTGATGGCTACATTGCGTATAGTAAGAGGGTAGTCGGTGAATGCAAGAAGAGGAAAGCACAATCCTTGCTCGACCATACTAAAGCCAAACTACTCCACAGTTAATTGTTGTCTTGCCTCAATTCTGCTCATTTTTGTGTTAATCCCGATTTCAATTCGATGTACTAAATATGTTGATGTCAAAAATTGGATTGACATAATTTGTCATACTTCTCTTATTTAGTCATATTTACTGTTGAAACATTTCATAAATGAATTATACTTGGTGTACATTATGGACATGGCTTCACCCTTCATAAATATTGTCAATTAGTAAGAAATTTAAAAAATAAAAAAATGGGTAAATTCCATAAGCGTAAACTAAAAATTAAATGAACAAGGGAGGGGATAAATAAAGACTGAAATATAGAAATGGAGAAACAAAGACTTGAGAAAAAAAAACGAATGATAATACCATTAAACGGGTCTCTGGTAGCTGAAATTTTCTGTTAAAGTGATCCTTTGCAACGGCTGAAGGGATATTATAACACTGTGGATGGCTAAGATGGCCTCAACAAATCAATTATAACATAAAGCCATCAAGCATATTTGCCTGGGCAAGAATAACATGAATTCAGAATGTGAAGTAAAGAAAGACATGGAACTATATATGGCGCGGCTGTTACAGTTGGAAAGCAGGCGTGAGGGGAAAAATGCATATCGTGCTTCAATGGCTATGTATATCTAAATCTGAAGATCATCAAGCGAGAGTTCATTTGCACTCAACAGCTTCAATTTCTGCAATCAAATTGACAAGGAAATCCGATGTTATTTTGTGGATTCGATAATTTAGAGCATTCCTATTAAAGTTTCCAAACCCTCTAATCCCGACGCCCCTCCTTCCTCTAATCTAAAGGAAAACAATGACTCCCATAGGGATTTATATGGTGCTGATGCAGACCAAAAAACTAAGCCTATTTTTGGATACAATTTATAAAGTGGTTTATAAATTCTATCAAAGTCAAACATTAATTTCAACTACTCGTTTATTATTCACACATTTTGTGGAACACTTCACTATTCCTCTTTATAAATTTGCCAAATGGAAGCCTCATCTTTTACTAGTTTTTCTCTCAGATTGGTTTTTAATTTCTATCACTTCCATTCAATGATTCATACGGCCTTCGGAGGTCATTGATTTTCCATATGATTATAAGGTGATAAATAAAATCTTGACGTAGCGGAAAATTATAGGAAAGATGAACAACCTCACAAAGATGAGAGAAAACTCACGAAATGTTTTATTAATTCAATAATCCGTTACCTCAAAGGGCTTACAATGCTTTAAATAGTAAAATCCTAACAAAATTCGGAAAATAAATAATAAAAATTGAAACAAACGATATTTTTCCATAAATGGAAAAATTCGATCTAACAACTTAAATGGAAACTCCTGAGATTTAGGATCGTACTCCAACAA
>CAIGRO010016232.1:0-23603 GCA_903798355.1 Fraxinus baroniana
TATTTGTATTCATTCACCAACTTGAAAATTGTGATTAACCATTTAAGGGTATAAAACATAATTGTGAATACAATGATACGTAATGAGGTTCAAATATGTTCCATAAATATTTGTGAGATCGAAAATACTTGAATTACAGTTGGAAAATGAGTTCGAGATATAGCGAGATGTAATATTCCTCTAATAGAGCCACTATATATCCCTAACAGGTTTATTGTACATTAAGCTCTAATATATACTCGTTGGTCGCACGATCTATTTGCCGTATGAATTTTTGTGAGATAGACCTTGAGAAATATCTAAATATTCGTCGTCACTTGTGGTTTGGGTTAAGCCCATCATGTGCGAGAACTTGTATTCAAGTATGCTTCGAATTATTATACAACAATACAAACAAAAAATCAGGAAAAATAAAAAAGCTTAAAATTGAATGAGATTTTGAATTTAGACCCAAACACTACAACAAAAATAACTTTTTACGGCATATGTTTACGGCGTGCAATTGACGCGTGCTGTAAAAATAGACTTTTTACGGCTTGCAGCTGAACGCCGTAAAACTCATTTACGGCGTACTTTGCATGCCGTAAAAGGTACACCACTTTTTACAGCATGACTTTATATGGTGTGCGGCCGTATGTCGTAAAAGTATAATTTGTTTTAGTAAAAGATGTGGTGTTTTTAGATATTTGGTCACAACTATGATTTCAACTTTTAGATCATGGGTGGCTTTTTGACGTAGTGTTTCATCGGGGTACATTGACGGTGTGGTGTGATGACAACAATATAGATTCAGGATGGTTAGTGGTGGCGTGATGGTGATAGAAATAATATGGAGTGTTTGGGTGATGGGGGTGGGGTTGAGTATTATTTTTAGGGATGGTGGTGACAGTGAGTTCGGTGATGGATGATACTATCAATGAAAGTGGTGGTGGTCCATAGCGATAGTGAGAAAGAAAGAGAAAACTTGATTATTGTTGAAAATGCAGTAAAATGAGAATTTAAAGGAATAAATAGTAATTCGAAAATTACATTGTTTTATTTGGTGGTGGGTGTAATTATCCCCAAAACTTTTGAATAACTAAGGGAGTCAATGTACCAGAGTTGCCTATTAGTCTGATTCGTAAAAGCTCAGTCAGCGCCTGTGTTAGCCCTGTATTTATAGAGCCACGGTTGACTTGGGTCCATTGTAAAACATTTACAAGTAGATTTCAACTCGAGATGAGTGCCCATCGACCCTATTGATGGCTCTACGAGTGTAAATAGGAATGATGCTATTAAAATTTAATAAAAATAAAAATATTTAAATTACATTGTGGGAAAGAAAAAAAAGATTCATAGGTTCATGTTGGCCCTATATTTGATAGGGCATACGAGTCAAACTTTTGAAAAAGCGTGTTAGTTATGTCTTGACTCTATGTTTGATCCCATAATTGTGTCCCCTCCCTCCAATGGAAGACTTCCATCCATTATGGACATCATTATATTATGGATTAGCATAATCCATATTTGATACGGCCTACGAGGACATCAATGGACCAACCCGGGGTGCACATGCAATTATCCTATTATGCCCATGCTACCATCTTTGTTCACCGTTCTTTACCTACCAAATTCCCCTGTTTTTCCATTCTTTAATTTGATTTTGATAGTTGACTCTTGACTCTTTTTTCAAGTAGCAATTTAGTTCTCAACTTTTCATAATAGTTACATAATTAATCAACAAAAAATCTCCAAATATCCTTAAATAGCATACAAGCTAAAGTAATGTGAATGCCAAAGTGCCCCATGATGCATGAAAAATAGCTTTAGAATTTTGTATGATTGCTTATAATGAAATCGATACATCTACTTGATCGTATATGAGGGAGCATCTTGTTATGAATCTAAATTCAAAGTTTATTTAGGGATGGATGCGAGTGGACAATTATAAAAAACCTAACTATAAAAATTCTACAATTGTTTGGAAATGTAGAAAAGACAAGTTCATCAAATTCTAATGCTAATTCCGACTGTTTGATTCACATTAGAGCTGAGAAGGACCGTAGTGGTTGTGGATGCCCTCATAGGTTGTTACTACATACCTTGGATCATCTCTGTCTCTCTCAACTCTCTTCTTTACTGGACATTCTTCAACTGAACACTTGTAATAATTCCTGTTGATTTCATGTCTAGAAATTAATAATAGATATGACTGAAAAGTATAATGAATAATGCTTTAACTTTTTTAATTTTTTTTTGTCTATTAATTTTTTATCAACTTACGATCAATTTGCAGAGTAGGATTCAATTGTACAATGAATAAGACTTAGCCCTATTAATTTTACTATAATATTGCCAAATTGTATCCAATCATCTTGCTATACATTTCATATGGAGGGTAAAGTAGTACTCAATAATAAAACATAAAAAAATGATTTAAGTCTTCATTCTACTATACGGACGAGTCAAGTATGCATAAAGTAGTGGACAAATTTGATTAGAACGCTAAGGGTTTCTTTGGCACATCTTATTCAACATTTTTTTTTTCAGACTCATTTTCAATAACATATGATATTCTTCTAATAAAAATAATTTTACACGTGACCCTATAATCTTTTTCTACTTTTTAACTACACGTTTTTAAAAAATCATTGTTCACTTCAAATAATTTCTTCCGAACAAACATTAAATAAGTGATTATTTACTTTTTCTAACCTAATTCAATCCCGTCTCTTGTAAATGGTATATAAATCTACGGTTGTGAAGAGTTTCTTGTCACCCAACCTTCCGATACAAATTCATCTTCTAAAACGTCTCCACGTGTGTATTTTTATTCAACCCTCTCCTGTAAATATTTGATAAATCTATGACACGAGTGTCTATTTCACAACGTCAGCGTAGAGGGCAGCCTAAAAAATTGACTTTTTACATGAACTTTGTTTTTATAAGCACTGATTTAAACTAGAAAAATCACTTTTCATTATCCCTTTTTCTCGTTCAGGGCACGTGGCTTAACTTAAGAAAATAAGTCAAAAGGGGGATTCTTTTTTTATATTTCTTTTTTAACCTTTAAGTTCCATTAAACACACTCTTAAGCATTAGATGTTTGGCCGAGCTTATAAATTTCATTTTTAACTAAGAGCGTGTTTGGTAACAATTAAAATTCATTTAAAATTGAAAATACAGTCGTTATTGGGTCTCACCCGTCTAATAAAAGTCAACAATAGTGACTAATTTTTCAATTTTAATCCGATTTTAATCTCTACCAAACAGACTCTAAATAAAGGAGTTTTAAAACTAATATATTATTGAACACAAATAGTGTTTAATTTGACAAAAATTTAAGAACTACTTTTTTTCAAAATATGGAAATTAAGGAAAGACACCTTCTTTACTTGGCGTATTTATATTTTATACACCGTATTTTTAAAATTTAATTTTTTACGCTATGGTAACAAAATTAACTTTTGCTAAAAAATTTACACATTTGCCATTAGAAATAATTAAAATAGACCAAAATATTAATTACACCATTTTGTATTACATTTATGTAACATTTCTCAATCACATATCAATTTTTAAATGTTCGTTATTCTTCAAAAGTTATATTACTATTATTTTTAATATTTTATTAACTTACTAAAATTAATTTTATTGATTTGTCATTAGATCTTAGGAAAAGAAGATAATAAATTTGAAAATAGTGTGCACAGAGTCGCATAAAGTAAAACATAAGACTGTAATTCGTTATTTCAATTGAGGATATTTTGTTTATTTATCTATTTTAATACTATATTTTTGAAATTTTCAACCAATGGTGCTCTTTGTAATCATTATGCAAAATTTAAATAGTATGTAAAATGTAAATTTATGAAATAAGGTATGCATAAGTGTAATTAATACAAGGTGTATTAAAATGAGTAGCTTCTTTTGATTAAGAGTAATGCTATTCATCCCCACTGGGGTTACAAACACAGTCTAGGTAGCGTTAATGTGACATTAAATGATAGGTGAAATTAAATAAATCATTTAATTCACCTTTCATTTAACCTTTCATTTAGAACCACATAAACTGTGTTTGTAAACACACTGTGGATGAATAACATTACTCTTTGTCAAAAACATGTAACATAATCAACATGCTTCCATGTGGACCATCAATTTAACTGTCTTAGTTATGGATTGTTGTTATCAAAACTTGGGTCATGGGTTCACGGATTGGTTTACCTCCTTTCCCTCAACAAAATAAAATAAAATGCTTCCATGTGGATCAAAGAAAAATTTGAAGTTAAAATCTAGAAACTGTAATATACAATCAAGTTAGTTCAATTCTTTTGTTCATGTCCCTAGTAGTGTCGAGATCATCTTGAGTTATAAATCACATGTTTAGTAAATTTTGATAAAAATTGATGAAATGTATGATTGAATATAAGTTCGAGGAAAAATGAGTTTATAAAATAAGTAATGTTATTTAGCTCCATTAGGGTTACAACCTTAGTCTAGATGACGTTAACATGGTATTAAATGATATCACCTAAACTGAGATTGAAACCCTAGTGAAGTTACGTAGCATTACAAATACGGAAAACCAAACATAACTACATAAGTATGCATTGAATAGCATGCTAGGGAGAGGAAAAAAAAAGAAGGTAAAACCAATAAGGATAATTATGCACCTGGGGTTTGGACTGTTTTTTACCATCTTTTTTCCGTACTTCCTCCACTTGAAGCCATCATCAAGTACCTCAATTTCTGACCTGGTTTTAAAAGCAACCTTCTTTGTGATTTCTTTATTCTCCCTGCCACTTCTACCATCTCCTGATGCTGCAACTACAATATTAACGAAGAAAAATAAGTAATGTTTTTTTTTCAGTTATTCTGTATAGTATAAGCCATTACTACCTATCCAACATGAACTAAAAGAGTAGTTAGTTATTTGCTTACTGCCGTTGGGATCTTCATGGTAGCTGCTACTTCCCCCAAAGTTAAACGCGTCATAGTTCTGGCTTTCGGGATAACCAGAGATGATAAGTTCAAGATCGTCCTTCTTCCAGTCAGTGAAATCGAAGAAATCTGAATGCTCAAAGCTCATCTGGTAGTTATATGGGTCCATGTTCGAACCGGGCATGTTTGTGTTGGGATAACTCTCAGCCATGTATATAATCTGACTGTTCTTGCAGGTCTCCATATATATATATATACACATGTTTTGCTTCAGACCTCAATTTGTGGGGTGGGATGGGGGATGTTCAGCAGCCTTCCTAGGACGTCGAATGAAGTTTCGCAGGTGATTCTTCACTGATTTGGACAGGTGGCTAAGGAATTTAAAGTTTATCTCTGTGCTCGGTCCAAGAATTGCCAAACGTCAGATCATGACGCAAATTTTATATTAATAGAAAAGAATGCGGGGAATGTTATGGTTGACTTCTGTAGACTGTGATTTTGATTTGTTTTCGTTCAGTCTTGCCTCGACCAACCCCTTCACCCAAATCATGGTTTGATCCCATGACTGATGACTCCTAGACCATGAGATGACAGTCTTTGCATTCTTTGTACCGTCGTCAACTATGTAGAATTTAATCTCGATTTTTTTTTTTAAAGAAATATAACGGAGCATCATATTTTTTGTCTATAGGAGGTCGAAGGAAGCGTGGTTAAAATCTATTGACATGAGTAAATTTGAGCGTCAAGAGAAAAAAAAAAAAGTTTTTATTTATTATTTTGTGCAAAATGTTGTACAAGAACATGGCCATGGTGTTAGATTTTGTATGAAAGAGAGAACATCAATGATTGTAAGGTTAGACTCGTATAGTAAGTTCACACTTGGATGAATAAAATTGGTTTAGACCATTGGTAGTGGGTCTTGATTAATGAAAAAGTTGGCTTCGAGGAAGATGGATAATATTAATAGGACATAAATTAATTTAATGAAGTTTGGGTCCAGTCAAAATCAGCAATGACATAGTGGCAATTGCTACAAGTCATTCATTTACATTTAAAAGAATTTGTTAAAGAGAGTACTTTTGTTTCAAAGAAATGCTTAGCTTTATTTTTTTTTTTTATTAAAATAAAAAATCTTGTGTATTAGTTAAATTTTACTATTAGGCTCCCGTTTGATTCAGTTAAAATATTTAATTAAAATCTAAATTATAAATCAATAATTAATCTTAACCTTATATTTTATAGGATTTACGACTTTTCCATATATTCCATCAATTTTTATAAAAATCTAATGAAAAACTGATTTCTATCTAAATCAAACAAGGATGAGATAAGTTTGTAGGCTTTGCAAGAAGAACGGGAACCTTTATGCCGCTTTAATGACATGTTTGGTCCATTAGAGTGATTGTTAAATAAGACATGGCAAATTTTATTACATGTCTCCCTTTCTGTTCAATCATATCAATTACTATTTTGATATATTTTTAATTTTTTTTAGTTTCAAGTCACATGCTTGCTTGACAAAGCTTATAAGTGTTTATAAACAATGATCCTAAAAAAGGCATAGACAGTTAAAAAGCAGGTAAAACTTTTTGATCATATATAAGCGATTCCCTCACTTTGCAACTTTATAGTATGTTTGGTGTATCAAGTTGGTGAAGATTGAGCAAAATAAGCAACAAATTCTCACATTCAATCATGAATAAATCCTCACGTACAGAAATGAGGTTTACTGGGTTTTACACCCTCTCACAGTGGTGGACCCCACTGTATTTAAAAATTTTAAAAAAATTACCCACCCACCCATGTGTGAGTGTATGTAAACCAAATCACAATCATCCCCCTCTGTATATGTAGCACTGCTATTCAATCATTCACTCTTATGTAAATACAATACATCTCACAACATGTTACGTACTATACGACAATATTGAGAGCCCGTTTGGGAGAGATTAAAATTGAAAAACTAGTCGTTATTGTTGACTTTTATTAGATGAGTGATATTTCCAATTTTAATTGATATCAAACGGACTCTGAATAAATTAAAGACAGAGATAAACAAAGTGTACCATGTCCAATGTTGTAGACTGTCAAAGTTACAGGGATTGCCGGATTGGTAGTCTGGACAAGGGTTGACTACTATCATTAATATCACCTTTCTAATTAGAGACCGCCCTTTGGGTCTGGCGGTCCCAAGTAAAGAGTCAATTCAATTATGGAGGAAATTTCTCTTGGTATTTCGAGTTAGGTCTCAAACCATATTAGGGGTCATTCCACGCTGAAGCTTATGGCAAAGAATAAAATCTCACAAAACTCGAATTTGTTGTTTTGAAATATCAAACACTAAGAAATAAATAATAATTTGAGAAACTTCTCAAAACTCTTTATTTAGGGTGTGTTTAAACCACATTATTTTAGAAGAATGTATTATGAAATAGTAGATTAATGGAGAATGTGTGGTTGAAAAGAAGAAAAAGTTATTGATGTGATAAAAAATATTATTTTATTGAAAAATGTGTGATTGAAAATGGGTAAAAGAATAAAAATGAAAATTTTAATGTGTATCAAATATGGACTTAATTCAAAATTCAACTGAGTGTAAAATTCAATTACAATTTGTATTTAAAGCAATAAATAAAGTTAGGATAATAACTAACTTTTAGATAAAGACTAACTTCTAGATAACTATAAGAAAATTAAGAAATTATCCAAAATAACTAAAATACATTTTTGAAGCCCTAAACAATGGAATTGGACCGAAACAGGCTGTACATTAGGAGCTTTGCGGGAAATTATAAAAAATCAAATGTTTAAAGATTGATTTTAAAAAATTAGGTTTAAATTAATTAATCAAAAATCAGATATTTTATTTTACATATCCTAAAATAATCAATTTCTCTCAACTCTCTCCCTCATCATTTCTATCCCCTCTCGTCATTTCCCTCCACTTCTCCTCCCCTCCTCCTCCCCTTCTCTCCCTCGCATCTCTCCGCTGACAGCAGCATCGCGACAACGTTGCTGGTACGCATATATAATGAAATAAACTCAAAAAATGTGAAAATAATTAAAACACTATATTCTTTCAAAAACGACATTTAAAGGCTAAAAAACTAATCTTGCTCTTTGTAATTGTCGGCGCCGGCGTCCCTAGTGGTAGGTGGTCGGTGTGGTGGCCAGATTTATCCTTCAAATAGTCGATTTTTTGGAATTCAAATGGTTGGTTTTCACGTGTGTATTTTTCTTCTCTTTGAATGAGTGGTATTTTTGCATTTTAGGTATTTAAAATTAGGTTTTGATTTTTTTTAATGTTATTTCTTGGTCAAATGCCAAACTTGAATATTGGCCTTTTCAACCGGCTATTCACGGGTATTTCCTCGTGAAAGTTGTTCGTCTACATTTTCTTGCTTGTATCTCTCTCTCTCTAATTGGGGGTTGAGTTAGCTAAAGTACCCAAGATTTGGTGCAACTCGACCTTGGTTGAACATCTCGTTGAGTTTGAGTAGAATTTCTTTTTAACAAACAAAACATGTCGTCCTCAATAGAACTAAAGGTCTGTTTTATTGAAATAATGGAATTGGGTGAAAACAAAATGAATTTTAGAAAATTAAATTGCTTAGAACTTGTTTTAGTGAGAATTGTCAATTAATTGTGTTTTATTTGTATAATTTTTTACCTGAAAAATATTGAAAGTTTGGATCTTTTGGTGTTCATTTGGCTTTGTTTTTCATGAAAATTGTCCATTAAATGGATAAAATTTGTTACAATTGGAAATAAAATTTGTTTCTATTGCTAAAAAAATTAAAATGAAAGTTGTCTTCCTCAAAAATCTAGAAAATGTGGAAAACCAATTCTATAAAAAATATAGTCAATCAACACATGCAAAAAGGTGGAAATGGAATTTAATTTCCCTTTTTCATGGAAAAAATAACTCATTCAAACATGGCCTAAGTTCATTGAAATGAGTTCTTGTTTGATTTTGTTAAAATTCAAAAAAAAATTCCCTAAATTTTGTTAAAATTTGATATTGAAAAGTTGATAAAAGTTGTGAATTCCTTGAAATGTGTGGTTAAAAATGAATTTTCGAAAAATGAATTTTAGAAAATATGAGCCAAACGGGGACTAAGTTTCACACACACGAACATTAATTTTTTACGACTTAAAATCATCATTTTCCTTTCAATTAAACATGCTAAGACTTATACATAAAACTATAAACATAGTCTCGTGTATACGCACGACAAAAAAAGTGCAGATAGGGAGATAAGAAGGATAGTTGATTGGGACTTCTGTTAATTTTCTTACATTCTTAGCAGTTTCTTTGTATTTTTTATTCAATATATTTTCTAGTCTTGATGTCATTTATCCATTATTTTTTTAATTTCACGCACAAGTAGTCTTTATTGATAGTGAAATTATGGTCCCATAAATTATTTTACATATAATTCCTGCCTAA
This sequence comes from Fraxinus baroniana, assembly GCA_903798355.1. Taxonomy (NCBI): domain Eukaryota; kingdom Viridiplantae; phylum Streptophyta; class Magnoliopsida; order Lamiales; family Oleaceae; genus Fraxinus; species Fraxinus baroniana. Next base: position 9,374 of record CAIGRO010016232.1, read on the forward strand.
TTAATTCCATTGTTTAGTATTCCACCCACAAGAATTGTACTGATAGCAGCCTTTATTTCACTTGTTTTATTTTGAGTCAACTTAACTTGTACATCAACAAACAAAAGAAGTAATAAATCCTATTTATTATTTTACACATTCTATAAAACTCATTTTTTATACCTACTTTCATCTACACGTTCTCTAAATTAAAATATTTTACATGTATCTAATAAGCAATTAGACAAAATTGTGAGTTGTCAAATCTTGTTGCAAAGTCTATGTATCACACTTAGTTTAGTGATTAAAGAACTAATAATTTAAGGGAAAAAAATAAAAAATAAATGGACAATAAAGAAAAGGTTATATCTCGACACAAATATTCAATAAAATAAGTAATTCGCCGTAAATAAATTGATTTATTCATGAATAATATGGCCTTGGATTTTTCATAACCTATTCATGTTGACTATTTTTGGCTATATCTTGGCTTAAAATAGGGACCGATTTAGGGACTCTATCTTGTTTTCAAGCTGTTTTCGATTTTACAAAACACTAAAACGTGTTTGGTTTGGTATTATTGAAAATGCATGTTTAAAAACAATGATAACTTTATAATAGAAAACTTAAAACGCATTTTTGACATTTTAAGTGTTTTCGGTAAATATTCTGAAAACACTCAAAACATGGAAAATGAGTGTTTAAATAAAATTTTATTTCAATTTTTTTAAAAAAAATATAATTCAAAAAATTGAAAAAAATAAATAAATTTTGAAAAAAGAAAATATGAAATTTTAAAAAATAAATAAATAAATTAAAAAAATAAAATCCTAGAAAATAAAATTATAAAAAACTGTAGAAAAATAAAAATTATAAAATATATAAATAGTTCAAGCTCTTAATAATTATTTACATAAGATTTTTTTTAAAAAAAAATATTTAAATGGAGATAGATAAAAATATTCTTAGTCTATGTCATTAATTTTTATTTTTATTTCCTATATTTTTTACTTAATTTATTATTTATTTTTATTTTACTTTTTTAACGATAAAAAATATTGTGAAATTCACCAACTTTAATATATATATATAAACATAAAATTGTTTTATTTTTACATAGTAATCAATTCATGAAATAAAATGTCGTAAAACAGTTTTTCAGAATATCAAAACAAATGTGTTTTCTAATTTTCTATTTTGCGAAATACTTTTTCAAAATGACGAACCAAACTCGTTTTTAACAATGTTAAAATAGACTCTTAAAATTGAAAAATTGAAAACTAAAATACAAACCAAATGGTCTCTAAAATTTTTAGATTTTTTTTTTTTTGGTTTCATAAATAATTTAATTTTATACTTTGCAAAAAATATCAAAGTGAACATTTAATCAGTGTCGGAGGCAAACATTTGAGTTAGGGGCATAAATAGAGGTGAAGATCAAAACTAACGCATTTAAATTCGCTACATTTGTTCCTCAAACTTCAGCTTTTCCTATATCTTCCTCTCTATCACTTATGTTTCATAGTATTGTGCTTATATATCTTTCTTATTCGCATATTGGAATTTCAATGAGATCATATGTAAGTGTGTGAGAGACTTTAAATGAAATCAACATCATATATGGTGATTAAATGCTACTTATTTTTGGTCATATTAAAAATCGTAGTAAATGTTATGACGTGTCAAAATGGCTCATGTGAAGAGTTAGACGCCTCTTTTTAAGATATATGTTTAACGCATATTTAACTATTTTCATTTTCGATTTTCGTTTGGACTATTTGATATGTTTATGATATAGTTCTCGTAATGAGTTTCAAGATGACACATGCAATTTATGTATTTGACTAGCGTACGATCGTTGAAGAATTTCTAAAATTAACATTTTATCGAAATACTAGTTTAAAACGAGGCTACTTTGATGTGCCTACATTTATTGTCATTTCGTGCAGTGTTCACGAATTGAAAAAGTAGGCAGTGAACACTTCAAAATGGTATTAAAAATGCAATATTTCGATTTATGGTATCCCGTATTGACCCCAAAAAATTAGAGAAAAACATAAAAAAATTAATAATGGTCAAATAATGGCTTAATTTATATACATTTTTATGGTGTGTAAAGTAGGAAAGTAAGAATTGATTTACATCCAGAAAGATTGGGAATCTAGATGTCATTTGGACGTAATTAATTTAAATTATATTTGGTTTCCATTTCAAAAATCAAAATCCTAAACAATAATCTTGAAATCAGTAATCAAGCCTTCCGATCAATGTTCTAAAAAGCGTAAAGCGTTGCGTAGCGTCGATGCCGAGAATCAAGAATTACAAGATTAAGCGTGTCAATGCGAAAAATAAACGTCATAATGCGTTTTGTATTTTTAATATTATTTTAATTATTTTTAAGATATTATATATATTTTTATATATAAAAAAAAATTTATGTGAAAAAAAGGGATAAGGCGCGCTATAACCGCCGTTATAGCGTTCTATAGCGCGCTTAATTGCGCTATAGCTGTCAACAAAAAAGGTTGACCGCTATTTTACGCGCATATCACAAAAGGGTCGTGTTTTCTCCGCGCTACGCGCTATAACGTCGTTTTTTTCCGCTATTTAGAACACTGCTTCCGATTATTCAATAACATAAATGATCAAGACTTTCAAAGATGTTTATAATACTGATTTTTGATTTCACAAAAAAATAAATAAATAAATAAATAAATAAAAAGTTGGTGGGTCACTTGACCCACCAAGACCCACCGTTTGCCGGCCCATGCATTTAATTTTTTAGGCCCCGTTTGGTAGAGATTAATTATTTTAATTATTTTTAAGATATTATATATATTTTTATATATAAAAAAAAATTATGTGAAAAAAAGGGATAAGGCGCGCTATAACCGTCGTTATAGCGTTCTATAGCGCGCTTAATTGCGCTATAGCTGTCAACAAAAAAGGTTGACCGCTATTTTACGCGCATATCACAAAAGGGTCGTGTTTTCTCCGCGCTACGCGCTATAACGTCGTTTTTTGCCGCTATTTAGAACACTGCTTCCGATTATTCAATAACATAAATGATCAAGACTTTCAAAGATGTTTATAATACTGATTTTTGATTTCACAAAAAAAAAAATAAATAAATAAAAAGTTGGTGGGTCACTTGACCCACCAAGACCCACCGTTTGCCGGCCCATGCATTTAATTTTTTAGGCCCCGTTTGGTAGAGATTAAAATCGGATTAAAATTGAAAAAATAGTCGTTATTGACTTCTATTAGACGAGTGAGACCCAATAACGACTATATTTTTAATTTTAATCTCTACCGAACGAGGCATCAATTCTATCTTAATTAAAAAATAGTTTTAAGTTTTCAAACTAACCCCTGTTTGGTACACATTAAAATTTTCATTTTCATTCTTCTACTTATTTTCAACCACACATTTTTTAATAAAATAATATTTTTCATTATATCAATAATTTTTCCTTCATTTTCAATCACATATTCTCTATTAATCTACTATTTCAGAATACATTATTTTAAAATAATATGGCTCAAACACACCATAGGATATAATGGATTAGTGTTAGGGAGTACACAGTTCCATTAGAAACTTTCTGGATTGGACTGATCCTCGATATTGGTAGGGATTTTTGAAAAATAACAATGTGATCTCATCATCTCTCAATAATAAAAGTACAAAACCATGAACTTCACACGACTTTAATAACCCAAATTCAAAGCAATGCGATTTTGGTTCAAGTACAGTGCATAACAATTCGAGAGCCCTACTTCTCCCCTCTTCTTTCTGTTACTAAAAAAAGTGATCCATGGCGCCAAAGAAGCCGAAGCCGAAGGTAATCTCAAACTCGGCTACGAAGAATTTGAAGCCGGAGGTAAAGCGACTCGATAGGTCGGCTTACTTCGCTAGAAGAGAAGCCGCTAAGGTCTTGCGCAGCGTTCTCCATGGTGACGCTCGGCGGCGAGCCGTTGGATCTATCAAGTCCCTTGTTTACAGTCCAACAATCAGAAACAAAAAAGCCACCTACGCATTGGTTTGCCAAACGCTCAAGTGTAAGTCAGCAACGTTCCTAGCTAAACTTCATTTATTGCTATTATGCATTTATGCTAGTAATGATAACCACTATTGCATAGTGTACATTGTACAAGTTTTGAATATGCAGTTGCTTTGATAAGTAGCTATGCATAAACAGTAATCCAGTTTACAAGTCTTGAATCGATAGGTGCTTTGATAACTAGTTATGTATAACCAATAATGCATAGTGTACAAGTTTTGAATCAGTAGTTGCTTTGATACTAGAGAGTAAAGGTAATGTTGATATACTTTTTATATCTATTAAAAAAAATTCAGGCTTTCTCTAGTCAGTTTCCAAATGTTTTGTCGTTGGTCTATCTGTGTTTGCAGATCTCCCAATTATTAAGGATATTTTGGTGGCTGCGAATGTACTTAGTGGCAAGTGGAAGGTAAGAACATTAAGCACTACTGAATTTTGTATGCATGAAGACGAGACAATTTCATAGTTTCTTGATTGAGATTCCTATATATTTGCTTACTAATCTGATATCTATTTTGCTGTCTGCTTTACAGAGGCAAGGAGAGTTAATATATATAATCACATATGACATTCTTTTTGGCCAGGTGATTTTTCTCCCTTAACAAGGATGCGAATTAGTGAAGACTATAATTTATTTGTCTCTTGATTTGATTTCTTCTAGGCATCTTGGCTTTCATAAAAGAAATGAAAAGTAAAATAAGGGAAAGCTTGAATTTTCTTTTGAAACAAAATAGAAATCAAACCTGAAACTTTTTGAATATTGTTGAATATCTTGAGAATTAAAGAAAATAGGTGCATTCCTGTCAAGTGTCGTTTCCATTCATTATGTGTATACCTGCATTTGCCTCATTTTTTTGTACCAAACAGAGAATGTGGTTTTCCCATTGCATCCTTGTTAAAATATAGAATCCGAAGAGAGAAGTTTTTTGTTCAAGAGTATGTAATACGTGTTTCTTTATGGCTGTCTTTGTTGTCATATTGTTTATGTCAGTTTAGTTTCTCCCTGTAGGAGGGCTCAGTAGTTGGTGATGCAGAAAAGTTTCTACTGCTAAAAAAAGATGCATTACAGTCAGCTTTGGCACAGATTTTAAAGCGTAAGGGAGTGAAAGACATAAAAGACTTGATGACATCTGCCATTTCTTCCAGCTCCTTTCCTGCTTCTGGTAAATACGTGGACTCTCAGTCAACCCAATTGGCTTAATAACATTTAATATGAAACTTCTACTAAAAAACAATAACTATAAGTGTGAACATCTATTCTTGCTACAGTTATCAAAATATATCATGCTTATGGTCAATGTTGATGTGGAAATATATTTTATTCATGCTTCAGAAAATTACCTAGAAAAGTTTTAGGTCGGAAGAAGAAGAGTGATTTTGCAATGTTTAGAGCTCGTTTGAACCAAAAAACAAGGAAACATCTTGAAAACAGCGAAGAATCACTGACGAAGATAAATATTTGGCACAAAGTAGCACAGGTTTGAGGCCACAATGAGGACACACACTTAAAATTGAGAGAATTAGAGGAATGCAGTCTCCCTCCAACCTTTTCTTTACCCCTAATGAATGAAAAAGTTAGAGGACCCATAATTATTGCCTGTATTCTTCTCAAACTTAATTATTGATTTGCTGCTCTTGCATTATCCGATGCCCCTCCAAAAAAAGAATCATATGTTAAATTATCTAGACATTGACCACTGAGGGGCAAGTGCAGTGTATTATTTACTGTATGAATGTTCTTCAGATCTTAGTCAGTTAGTTGTCAATGTCCTGCAGATGTACCGAAACCTCGTTATGTTCGCGTAAATACTCTGAAGATGGATGTGGAATCGGCATTGCTTGAGTTGAGGAAACAGTATGAGGTATGCTGTTCGACTTATACAAGTACACTTCATACAATATTGATCTTAGATTTTTTTCACTTTCATGACAAGTCTTTCCATCCACTGGTGGTGAATTGCTGTTCCCATGGTTTGGATATTGGTTCATGTAATACTTATAGTTTTATGTATGTCGAGAGCAGCACATTGTTATTAGCTTTTGGAGTACTTTCAAGTTACCAGATTATGAGATAGTGAGTGAAAAGAGTCATTAGCGAGAGCTTTAAATATGGAGATGCTATAATTTGGCTACTCGCTATTCAATATGGAGAGACTATAATTTGGCAGCATATAAATCATGGTATACTGATACACTGGATGGAACTTTATCTTGTCAATAGCATCTGATGTTAACAATTTTGTTTGAATACTGTTCGATATGTTTAGGATACTTAACATGATCCTTTCAATGAACTTCATCAAGTATTTAGCTGCGATTCTTTTATGTAGTCTCATCTTTTGTTTAACCATGGGGCGATTGTGAGTCTTAACTATATCAATTAGGTTCGGGAGGATGACACCGTGCATGGCTTGTTGATACTCCCACCAGGTGCTGATTTGCACAATCATCCACTGGTGAAAAATGGAAGTGTTTTCATGCAGGTATTCTATAGTCTGCACGAGACTTATGTCTTAACTCTTAATATCATATACTTGGTGTGAAGTTAGATCCAGAATGTCCTTTCTCAAATTTTGAATCTTTGATGCTTCCCCTGATTCTTGACATTGCCATTTTTAACATAGGGCAAGGCAAGTTCCATGGTTGCATTAGCTCTTGTGCCCAAACCAGAATGGGAGGTAAATTAAGTAGAAAGGATGATATAGTTTTTCCAGTGATTGAAATTGCAATTACTTAAATCAAACTGTGCTTCTGAAGGTCATTGATGCCTGCGCGGCTCCAGGAAACAAAACAGTTCACCTAGCCGCTCTTATGAAGGGAAAGGGGAAGATTATAGCCTGTGAACTCAATAAAGAAAGGGTTCAACGCCTGGAAGATAATGTTAAACTGGCTGGGGCCACTAGTATCCTTTGAAGTTATTTCTGATGCTTACTGCATTTCTGAACTGGTAGTAAACAGATAGATTTGACAAGTTCTCGTTTGATATCTATGCCTCTTCCTTTTTATATATATTTTTTTTACATGTTTTGATGATTTGGAAGTCCCAAGTGATTGTTGCTATGTATTCATTGTCTTTGTTCCAATGCTGTCTAACACCCTTGATAGTATATTATGCTAACTGATTGCTATATCTTCCCAACTCATGTATTGAATTTGTTATAATATAATAACTATACTTAACTGAGCCTAGATGTGAAAGTTAAGCACGACGACTTCTTGAACCTTAATCCTGAAGATCCTTCATATTCAAAGGTATCGTAGTTGGATCTTATTTTTTTTTTTTTTTTGATAACCGTGGATGTCCGGGCCAGCTTGCGCGCACCTCGACTAACCACGGGGTCCTGAAGTTTACAGTCGTTTCTCACCTCAGTGGCCCTGAGGGGACTCGAACTGGTGACCATTGGGGAGCAAACCCAAGGCCTGACCAATTGAGCTACCCCTCAGGGTTGGATCTTATTTTTATTGACCTCCCTCCCCTATCCACTGCTCTCTCCTCTCTCCGCTTTTTATATGTTTGCTTGATCATGATCAAATAAGTATGATGAAAGTGAAATTTCCGGTGGAAAAAAACTGTAAATTAACAAAGAAAAGTTACTGTGAATCCATCTGATGTCCTGTGGAGCATTTGGACAATGCTACACTGCTAAATGTTAGATGGAAGAAAACTCTGGAATTGAAGACTGGATTACTTGTTCTATTTGTGAATAACAACTGCAATAATGACAGACTGACTGACTGAGAATATCAGGACAGTTGATCAAGTAAAGAGGATGGTTTGACTATGATGCTTCTTTAGGGGTGTATGATCTTCTAATAATGAAAAAAAGCAACAGTGCTTCTTTGAGATGTTTGTAGACTGGCAAATGCTTGAAAACACTTCCTACTAATATGGGTGAAAATGAAAAGAAGCCAATGATACACTAGTACTTGTCTACTTGATATATTGCCTGGCTTTTTAAGTTGCATCCTAACCCTGCTTACTGGCAAGATATTTTCACTCTCCCCCCAGTTTGTAAGGGGTCAATTTTGAGATGGCTGTAGAACTTTTTTCCCCTGAGAAAATATTTTCAAATAGCATTAAGAACATAAAGCCTCTTCTTCTCTTCCCAGTTACCATACTTTTCATATGGAACCATTTAATACTTTTACGTGCCACCATAAATTTTGCTGTCCCAGTATGCCATCACTTCTACACCCTTTCTTATTTAACACTTATTTTTCACTCATGGAATTTGATTTAGTGAAACGAGTTTTGTAATCTCTCTTTCTCTGGAGTTGCTTTAACATTTGGATATGTTATTGCTCACAAATGAAACTCTTCTTCCAGGTTTGTGCTATACTTCTNTGTCCCAGTATGCCATCACTTCTACACCCTTTCTTATTTAACACTTATTTTTCACTCATGGAATTTGATTTAGTGAAACGAGTTTTGTAATCTCTCTTTCTCTGGAGTTGCTTTAACATTTGGATATGTTATTGCTCACAAATGAAACTCTTCTTCCAGGTTTGTGCTATACTTCTAGATCCATCATGTTCTGGATCTGGGACGGTTGTTGATAGATTAGATCATTTGCTCCCATCGTATAGTGCAGGTGATTTTTTTGGTCTCCTCTGTTCTTAGTTGTTTCCTTTTATATTCATGCAACATGTCTTTTAACTTTTGCCTCGTCACTAATTGTAAATATTTCGCATTCACCTTTACATGTAACTGGAAATACCGCTTTTCATAAAAGAGTGTAGACATTAGAAAAAGGACTGGGTCGATTTCAAATCATTAGCCCACTTAACTCTATTAAAATAGAAGTCTACTAAAGCCCCCTTTAAAAAATTCCAAACATAAAAGCCCATGGAAAAGGCCCATCATACTTTTCAAAATCCATAATTATGTAATTATTATTTTTTAATTAAAGATAATTGGGTGGTTATGAGAAGTGGTTATCAACTTTTTCTATAAATAGAACCAAAGGTCCATAAAATATTACGAGAAAATGTGCACGTGAAAAATCACTAGTGCAGGAGAAATTTTAGTGTCCAGAGGAGGAGAAAAAAATCACAAGACTAAGTCCAAGAAACACCAAGAATATCAAAATACTTCAAATTAAAGCAAGTCAACGATAAGTTCAGAAGATGAAAGTCTTCCTAAACAAACCAAATCCTCTACAAGTCAAATCTCAGACAAACCTTAAAATCTAGGATCCAAGCTACGTGGCCCCTCATTTTCGAACTCTCAGATTCGTAATAAGAGGATTGTGCAGTTCTGCAATCACAAGAAGATCAACTTCTACTGTAGTTCTCAAAAATACAATTTATGTATTTTAATATACGAAATTCGTACAAAGGTTTCCCCTTATGTCTTTTGATTTGGATTAGGAAGTCCATGCTGACTACTTTCTAAGCTCACTTCGTACTTTTGCTGATGAATGCAAATTCATCATGAAGTGGTTGAGCTCATGCTTTTGTCCGTGACCCTTGCTCCATCTTTGCTAAAATCTGTGATTGGATTGGCACTTTCCAGTACTCGTTGTAAATTTGTAATAGAACACATTGAAGCTTTTATTGATTTTAAGATCAAAGTTTCATTTTGTTATGTTTCTATTTTTCTCTGAGGTTTAAAAAAGAATTATTTTTCCCCATGCACACATGCATTCATATTCATTTTTATGGCTTTAATTGACTATTAAATTAAAGTGCAGTTTCTGTGTTCATTTGTATCTTTATACTCCAAAGACCAAGTTGGTGGTTTGTGTGATTAAGTGTTTATTCATGTGGTAACTTCTCACTCTATATCCTTTCTGGAAAGGCGATCCTGATCCCAGTGACATGAATCGGCTTAGAAAGCTTGCTGCTTTTCAGAAGAAGGCTCTGGAGCATGCGTTACGTTGTAAGTCTAATGAATGATTGTTGCAATTGCTGTTTCTTCTTTGTAACCTTTGAAGGTTGAGTTTCCTGACTGTGGACAAAGTTTTTGAACAATAATTTCTCTGATATCAAACGGATATATTTCAAACTCAATTGTTTGTGTTCTAACGGGTATCTTAAACAGTAAACACACTACGTTCAATTGGCAACATCACTTTTGATATATTTCTTTTTCATTTGAAGAGTTGATTATTTACTATTACTTTTGCTTGAGAATGAAGTATATTTGTATAAAATTCTTGCAGTCCCTGCTGTCGAGAGAATTGTTTACAGTACATGCTCCATACATCAAATTGAGAATGAAGATGTTGTCAACTCAGTTCTGCCTTTTGCTTCAACTCATGGTTTTCAACTTGCGACAACCTTTCCTCAGTGGCCTCAACGCGGCCTTCCAACTTTTGATGGATGTAAGTTTGCTAAGCTTAAATACGATTAAAAAAGTTACTTCTAGGTACCCTTTTGTTTTCTAACATGATTGGATAATTTACTTTTTTTTCCCTTACAAGTGGAATAAGTCATCCTAACACGTGGTTATTTTCGAATGCGATCAATAAAAATAATTACTTATTTTACATGTTATTAGTTGCAAGTAAACTTTTAACTTTAGTCAAATGTTCGCTGTGTTTTGATTTTCTTGTGTTCAGCCCAACATTTGCTGCGGACGAATCTGGTTGAAGACAAAGAAGGCTTCTTTATTGCTCTGTTTGTTAGGAAGCATAAGCATCAATTAGAACAGCCTACGAAAACTGTTGAAAAAAGTACAGATACAAAAGTTAGGAGGAAAAAGAAACGTGTAAACTATCCTATTGCTAGAATGCTTGGAAAATGGTGGTAAAGACTCTCCTCGTACGAGTCGAGGTCTCAATTATACGTGTGAAGATCGACATTTTCAGTTGCGACCGTGGAACACACAAAAAACAGGAACAACCATTGTCGCGTAACCTCTCGCACACTAAAATTTTAGTATGAATTTAGGTTCTGTTGTACTGCATCATGATGATTAATTTTAATCATGTTATGTCCGTCCAAACATGAATTTAATACTAGGTTTTTTTGCTCGAGTGTAACAGAAAGTATTTATTTACATATTTGATGCTAAAGCTTCTCTTTTTTCTTCGTTATGCCTCCAGGAAATTCAAATCCTACCATTGGTGAGGGCATAACTTTTTGCTTATGCTTTAAAAATATAATTGAACTCAAAAATAGCACATACGGATAACTGTTGGTCAATGGCCAAACAGAGTCTAAAAATTCCAAATGCTTCAAGTACAGGTCAAATTTACCAGAAATTTACCAGGATTTTGAATTCCTTCTCACATTAGAGTGGACCCCATTATTGAAAAAAAAAAATTCTTCCCTCCGAATGGTGTATAAGAAAAGGGGATGAATTTATCTGGATACTCAACAAGAAATAGTGAGATTTTTTGCAACATACACGACATACAAAAATCCCATTCACCAGTAGATAGATACATATCCATCAACTCACACACTGCAAACTTAACCAAAAAAACAAACTTCTTCAAAACAAAACACATATATTATTATTCCATTGAACTTCCCCTTCCACACATATATTATTATTCCATTGAACTCCCCATTTCAACCAATTTTAACCTCAATGGTCTTGGGTTTCTTGGGTTCAGGAGGAGGCAATTTCTGAACAGTAACAGTCAAGACCCCATCTTGACATACAGCAGAAATTGAATCAGTATTTGCATTTTCAGGCAGCACAAATTTCCTCATGAATTTCCCAACTCTCCTCTCCATTCTTACATATCTTGCACCCTCTTTTTCCTCCTCTCTTTTCCTCTCCCCAGATATCAGCAGCACATTGTCTTCCTCCACCTGCACTTTGATGTCGCCGGACTTCAATCCCGGCATATCGACAACGAAGACATAATAATTCGGGTACTCTTTGATGTCGGCCGGTGTTGCCGCCATAGCCTTGGCATCTCGGACGTAGGTTCTTGTTGGTGCACTCATGGACTTGTTCTCGCCATCCTCAGCCGCGTCCACTATGTGATGGAGGGTGTGGAAAAGTGGGGTGTCGAATCCCATTAGCCTGAAATCCATTTTCTCTCGAATTGTAAAACTTGTAATTTGGGTTTGTTGATACTTTGGAAATATTTTCTTGCTGGTGATGGTTACAACGGCGTTTGGGGTTATATAAAGGGAAATGAGTAGGGTGAAGGGAGAAAGAAGTTTCCAGAGGGTTAAAGAAGAAGATGGACAGGTTTCTAGGAGGTTCTGATATATTTTTTTTTCTACAGAAGAGTCCAGAACTTTGAAGAACCAGTGTGTCCGTTAAAAGTTTCTTTGAAATTTCTTGGAACATAGGGAAATTGTAGTATTGGTCCTCACTTATTGTCTAAATAGTTTACTAGTATCTAGTTATTAAAATAGTATACCTTAGTCCTCACTCTACAACCATAAGGGTCGTTTGATTGTAAGAATGAAATTTGAGTAGAAAGAAAATGAATTTCATGAAATTAAATTGCCTAGAATTCATTTACTGAGAATTGTCAATTAATTGTGTTTGATTGATATAATTTTTCACCTAAAAAGTGTTGAAATTTTGGATCTTTTAGTATTTGTTTGATTTTATTTTTCATGGAAATTGTTCATTAAAGAAAAAAAATTACAATTAGTGATAGAATTTGTTTCCATTGTGCACAAAAAAAGAAAAAAAAGAAAGAAAGAATTGGAAAATTATTTTCCTACCAAAATCATGGGAAAATGAATTCCTCAAAAATCAAGAATTGGGCACGTGTGGGGCATAATGTGGAAATTGAATTGTCAAGAACATTTAACCAATCAAAAATGGAATTTGGGTGGAAATATAATTTCTTTTCCATTTTTTATGAAACTTTTCTTCAATCAAATAGGACCTAAATTCATTTGTCATTGCATTAGAATCGAATCAAAACGTCATTGAATAATAAATAAGTTTTCCCTATCATCTAAACCTAAGATCACCTCTACATAATTTAATTCCTTACTACTATCCGCCAACTCTTTGGGATCAATTGATGACGAATGATTTGTGCACGCCACTGTAACAACTGTTAAATATATTAATTGTTTATCTTAAGAGTATATTAGTCTTTTTACTTATTTATCAACAAAACTATTTTAAATTAATTTTTCTTGCATTTTCATTAAGCAAAAAACCCTAACCTTTTTTTCTTTTCTCACTAAGGCCCATTTGGTAGATATTAAAATCAAATTTTTAGTAGATTTTGATAAAAGTTAATGAAATGTGTGGTTGAAAAGCTGTGGGTCTTATGAAATGTATGGTTAAAAATAATTGTCGATTTTGTCTGAAAATTTTAATTGAATTTTAATCCAAAGCAAACAAGGGCTCGTATCCAATAATCACAATTAGTTAACATCGAATAATGCACATTGTCTCTTACCAAGTCCATATTTGGCTGTCGATTTTAAAACTCATTTTTTCAAACTCATTCCCGCAATACATTTCATAAAATTCACAACTTTTGTTTTCATCAATTTTTATTAAAATCTATTGAAAATTAGATGTTTAGCAAAATCAAACGGTCTAAAGAGAATTTTAGAAAGGTAAACTAGAGAATTTAAACATGGGGTGAAAAGGTATAGGATTAAACCGGCAAGATGATTGCGAGAAGTGGGACCCCATTGTGCTAATCCCATTAACTAAACCTTTAATTGCGTGCAAGTTTGTCATCCAACTTGGGTGCTGTAACCCAAATAATGCTATTTGTACCAAGTTACTTGACAAAAGTTATTGACAAAGTGACGTGTAGGGTGGAGATCAAATGAAATGGACGGATGTGATTTTAAATTTACACCAAATTGAGGGCGGCATAATGGAGTGTATTTCTGGGGAAAAAAAATGAATGTCTGCAGAATCCACCAACCATTTTCTCTCTCTCCATTTCCATAACACCAATCTCCTCATCCAAACCCATTTCCTCCCATTTTGAAATTAACCGAGATTTGAACCATGTTTAATTAACCTGAAGAGCAAGCTTTCTGAAAGCTTTCTTGACCTCAGATTCAGAAGCATCAGGCTGAATCCTAAGGGTCTTATAAGGATCCCTAAACCCATTTTTGTTCATATTCTTTTTCGATGAATCCTTGAATTGAATCCAAGATGCAAACCAAAACCCACAGCAGCAGCCATTGGAAAAAAAATGGAAAGTTTTTGTGCTTTTGTTCGAGATTTTGAAAACCTATAATGCAAAAACAGGAATCGGTGTTTATGTTTATATAGATGGTAGATT
>CAIGRO010016252.1:0-12783 GCA_903798355.1 Fraxinus baroniana
TATGTGTGTTTTAATCCGTCTCACGACGCCATCAACATGTGTAGTAAGTCCTTCAAAAATTTTCTTGGTCCTTACCATCCAAACATGATAAACTGTACTAGCTAGTGCAATCTTTTTGGTTTTACTATGCAAAGTAGTACTTCGGGCCTCTTTTTTCAACCATTTCAAGGCACTTGGGAGTGTAGACATAGACCGTCTAATCCCAAGCCAGCCTCGAACTTGCTCCCAGACAGAGCTACTGAAATTGAACTCAAAAAATAGATGTCGTTCCGTTTCCACACCACCATTACAAAAAGCATGTTTTATCAATATCAATAAACATCAATTTGTCTTTAGTAAGTAATGTGGAATGTGCACCGAGCCACAAAATAAACGCATGTTTAGGAGTTATAGAAGAATTCCAAACAGTACCTGCACATGGCTTAATATGTCCTTTGGTTCTAAAAAAATCACATGCCTGTTTGATGTAGAACCTGTCGGACATTGCCCAGTTGTTGAGCTGATTCTGTCCATTTTCTGCCTGATTCCGATCAATCTGAAGTTGAATATGTTCAGATTGGCTCTGACCATCCTGTGTTTCCAGCTGTGCAACTCGAGAGACTGAGGTTAAGGGGACCTGGGGCTGTACAGGTTGCTGCTAGGTTCGTGCCAGAGGCTGGCCAGACGGAAATTGGGGCTGTGCCGTTATTGGCGATGTCTGGCCATCCAGTGATGTCTCCTGTTCATTATCTGAGTCCATTGCCTGCATCCGTGAGAGGTTCTGCCCATTACTTAGTGAACATCTCCCTGTTTGTGCAACCTGCTGACTATGCCTGTGTGTTACTGGGATTATACATCTCACGTCACAAGCAATTTTTCCCCTCAATTCCAGCAGCCTTTTGATCAGTGGAGAATCATCCTTTTTTCCCACATACTCCCAGATGTTGCAATCACGTAAGAAAACATGATTTATCCATCTGACCCATAGGGTATCCTTCTTACATTGAATGTTGCACAAAGTTTTAGCCAAAAGAGCTGAGTTCCAAACTTTCATATCCCGGAAACCCAAGCCTCCCTCATTTTTGGGTAAGCATACAACATCCCAAGCAACTAGAGATTTCTTCGATCCCCATAAGAAATTACGACAGATGGCTCTAATCTTTGTGATAACCGTTGATGGTATGGGAAGAATGGAAAGCTAAAAACATTCCACCCCTTAGAGTACCGCTCTAATGAGTTCGGCCCTCCCCGCATAGGATAAGGTATTCCTGGACCATGCCCCAATGTAGCCTGAGATTTTATTGACAAATAAGTCATAAGAGCTAACCTTCAATTTTTGTGCCGCAAGAGGAATTCCCAAATAACGAAATGGCATGGAGCCTCTAGCCATATTGGTTATTTGATAAATGTCATCCAATTCATGTCCATGTACTCCCGCTGTAAACAAGTTAGATTTGCTCACATTCATACGGAGCCCCGACAAGTCCCCATATTTATTTAGGCAATCCATCAAAATTCCAACCGAAATAGGGTCCCCTCTTGCAAATAACATCAGGTCATCAGCAAAAGCGAGATGAGTGATTTTCAACAAACTACATTTAGGATGATAGTTGAACTCACTATCCATAGTTGCAGCCCTAAGCATCCTAGAGAAGAATTCTAGGCATAGAACAAATAAGAAGGGAGATAAGGGGTCACCTTGTCGAAGTCCCCTTTGTCCTTTGATGAAGCCATAGATTCCACCATTAAGACCAATAGAATATGTAGGGGTGGAAATGCATTCCATGATCCAACCAATGAACATAGTCGGGAAGCCAAGTCCAACTAGAACATTACGGAGAAAATCCCAATTTACTGAATCATAGGCCTTCTTGAGGTCAATCTTAAGAAGGCATCTAGGAGAGATCCTCTTTCGATTATATTGTCTCAGAAGTTCGTGTGCAAGATGAATGTTCTCCACCATACTTCTACCCTCCACAAAAGCAGATTGTGCTTGATCAATAATAGGACCAAGAATAGGGCCCATCCTAGATGCAAGGATTTTAGCAATGACCTTATAAAAGACATTGCAACAAGCAATAGGTCTATAATCACCAACCGAGTTCACATGATTCCCTTTAGGTACTAGAGCAACAACCGTATGGTTAGTTTGCTTAAGTAATCTACTGGCACTAAAGAATTCCAGTACCGCCTACAAAATCATTCCCAACAATGCTCCAAGCTTTCTTGAAAAAACAAGAAGAATAACCATCCGGCCCCGGTGCTTTTTCGTCCCCAATAGAGAAAAGGGTGTTTTTTATTTCGTCCCTCGAGATATCTTTAATCAGAGTTAAAGCATCCTCATTTGATAGCATAGAACCATCTCTCAAGATGTCCTCACTGAAATCCATTACTGGCCAATTTTTGCCCAGAATATCACTATAAAATTTAAATAATTGGTCAGCCACTTCTTCCTCAGACGAAGTATAAGAGCCATCCTCCTTTAATATTTCAGCAATAAAATTCCTCTTGGCATTCCTTTGAGCAATGGAGTGAAAAAACTTGGTGCATTTATCACTTTTGATCAAGTACTCACATTTACTCACATTTGTTGGTTTTGATTTTGCTGGTAATAGTTATAACAGAAAATGTAATTCTCCATATATTTATACCGTTAAAAACACTTGCATAATTGGAAATCCCAGCTGTGAAAGCTGTTAGCTTTGTCATCTACAGAGGCTGAACAATTAGCTGCTACTTATGTAGTGAAAGAGGGGATTTGACTTAGGGTATGGTGAAGATAGGTATGGATTAGAGACACTTGAAAAGGGTATGGTGAAGATAGGTATGATTTCTACTGAATGCAATCCATTTGACGTGGATATAATCCGATAGCTGGTTCGGGTCAATGATCAGTTCGGGTATGATATCACCAAAAATCCAATTCAATAAAAATATTTGATTTTTTGTAACAGACAAAATCATAATTACAAATAATTGCAAAAATTTTAGGCGTTCTTGATATCTTCTTTATATGCCAAACAAGAACCATGTTAGATAAGCTCATGAGTTATTACTTTTTATTTCCAAACAAATTTAGATAAATAACATTTTTTTTTTACCATAAGAGCATATACTTATTTTTACACTAAGATAATGATTAGTCTGAAAATAAGTTACTTGTTTATTCTAGCTTTAACTAATACAAAGATTTATCCAAAAATCCAATATTTTAAGGTTAGCCAAACATGCATTGCTAGTTGCTACGACTCTCACCCTCGTTGCCTTCAAAATTTGAATGCATACAACTATCAGCATTTAATGAGTCGAGATGCATCTGATCAAGAAAGGAGTTGATACTAACTCGATGAGCAACGAATAAACACAAAGAACAATACTATATAACACTATTGGCATTACAACACCGGTCTAAGTAACGCTAAGTGGTATGTTTAATGAATACCTCTCATTTAATGTCACCTAGACTCGTGTTTTAACATCAATTGTGCTGAATAGCATTACTAGTAAACAAAAGAGAAGTATTAGTAGTCAAAACACAGAATCCAAATCATATCTTATTCATATATAAGAACTTGTATAAAATGTGGCAGGCCTATCGTACACAGCACTTCTGCTCCAATGAAATCAACGATAAAGCGAAATACCATTACAACATAAATAAACAACTAAACGACAAAATTTCTGCACTCTTTCGCCATACTTAAACCTTGATGTTGAAATAATCTTGATCAAAGTGATGCAATCGCACATATCCATCTTCACCCCCACTCGAGAAACTGTATGTAAAAAAAAGAAAGAGAGATTACAATTCATAAAGAAAACACGCCGAAGATAACTGAAAATTTATAAAATGCAACGATAACACCAAAATAAACAATTCTTAAGCCCACTTCATAAGAAACTAGAGATTGTATCTACAGCCCCAAGCACCCACAAGCTTTGACAAATTGAAAAGTAAAACGTTGAAAAACTCATTCTAACACTGCTTCAATGGTATCTTCCAAACTGCAGGTGACGTCATTCCAGGAGTTAAACGGCATTATAGAGAAAAGCATTTGAACTTCTCCGTACTCTAAAGAATTACAGCATCAGTAGCATAGTAATCCATATTCTCAAATTAAGAACAAAAAATCAAAGAGGAACTACTTCAACGCCCCCCCCCCCCCAAACACCAAGTTTTGCTTGAAATGGAAGACCTGAGTTGGGTTAAGGAGGGTCGTATCTCACACCGTAAATCTCCAATAGATCATCAAAATCACAACCACAGATAAAATTCCACCACAATGCCGACAACCAATACCCATTCTTTCAGTTTAATATTTCTAGAACGAATGCACAATCATATAAAGATCTTCAACCACAGGACTCTTAACAACATGGGAACACGTTTGCATAAAAATATTAGCACAAGAGACGTCAAAAGTACAAGCACCAGTATGAATGAACAAGCATGTGAACTCGAAATATAATTTTATTCATGACAGCCAAAAGAATTCCACCTTCAACTGAGATGCAAAGGTAATAAACAAAATATCACCTTTTTCCATTAGGATTAAATGCCAATGCATTTATCGGTCCAAAGTGGCCTTTGACGCCACCTATTTCTTCTTGAAGGATCTAACCAAGCACAAAAACAGCATATACAAATTGTTAGACACGACTAAATGTTCCTAAAATTCCACTAAATATTCATAATATTGATTTAATTTGATTGCAACTTCATTCCTAAGAAATAACGATATTTACCTTGTTGTAGAATTTGGCTTCAAACTTTCCAGCACGGTGATCTGTGGTGGTGACAGCTGATGCGTCCTGACCACCTCCAAGAACCACCTGAAAATCATAAAAGTCACAAAATCAACACAAGAGAAGGAAAGAAACATATGTGATGAAAGTCTTACAGATATAAAAATATCAACTAGATGAAATCTGTTATTGATTACTATACATCTGGTTGAACATGAACGATGGAGACTAGGACATCCACATCCATGTACAATCAAGAGTATTTCAGGTAGAGTCGGCTCTCTAATGATCAATAATCATAAGTTATTTAAAATTATCAATTTTTAGTGATTTTAATTTATCCTTGTCATATCATCTTATAACATATGATACTGCTGGCATAAAATACTATGTACATTCACATTTCATTTAGAATCATTCTCCTTACATTAGAATCAATTTCCATGCAATAAAAAAAGGATAATATGAATCAACATAACTAATATGGTCTTGAACTCCTAATGTGTGTGCAGGTTATGTGTTTGATTGAACCCTTCCCTCACAAGTTTTAATATATATTTTTTTCATTGATTTGGCTTCCTAGATTCAAAATTTTGAACTTGACAGTAAATGCTTAAATATAATTATCCATAATCTATATTGCAAGGACACTTCAACTAAAGTAGCGTATCCGTGTTGGACACATGTCGGATGCTAACATTCGTCGGAAACTCTACCATAGTCGTTTTTCTTTCTTTATCAAAAATATGATATATTTTTGCCTCAAAGTTATTATTAAATAACAAATTGGTACTCATATTTAAAAAATTTAAAAAAAAAAATAATAACAAGTATAAAATTAAATTTATACTATATAAATGAAGAATTTTAAATAATTTAATAGATGTGTCGACGACGTATCATGTCAATGCTAAAGTTATTATTAAATAACAAATTGGTACTCATATTTAAAAAATAAAAAAAAAAAAAAAAAATTAATAACAAGTATAAAATTAAATTTATACTATATAAATGAAGAATTTTAAATAATTTAATAGATGTGTCGACGACGTATCATGTCAATGCTTTTTGAAAAATCGCGTGTCGGCACATGTCATAGTCCATAATTTTGTACACTTCGTATATAGGGTTGTGCTATGATGGACACATGGAGAGATATTATTAATTAATAGATATTATTGATTTCAACAAAATAAAATATAAGATGGTCAACTCTAAGTTGCATAGACACAGACACATGGATACGTGATTTTTTTGGAACAGTAGGACACATATATCGATAAATTGTTCGATACATGTCCTTGAGCGTTTTGAGTGTTGGCATCCGATATGACACGTGTTGGGCATGAAGGCACTACCCTAGTAAGGGTGCCCATGCATCATAATCAACTGCACTATTTCATCAAGTCCAACAGGGGACAAAATATATAAGATGAATAGCTGACTCTATGAAGCATAAAGGTCAGCATCTACACCTTGCACACCTCGGTGAAGTGGAGTGGTTGAAGGGAGCAGGAGTTTCAAAGCCAATTTCCAACGTCCATGCTTAGTCAGCATCTGCCCTCCATAAATGTGTAACATCACTTAAAGAATTCAGGATTAAGAAGATTCCTATTATGAGTAACTTATCTGCCATGTTGCTTGGCTTGCTAATCAAATTCTAAAATACTTCGACAACCTATGATTAAATCATCCAAGTCGAAAATCACATATTATAGTTCAAAGATCAGATCGATGTAATAGTTCTAGATCAAACATGCTAAGCTTACATCCTCACAAGTTAAGCATTAGTTAGCTCTCAAGACAGTCTTAACTCTTAAGGAAATAAGTTGCCAATTTGTTCACCAATGAACAAGACGGATTCAAATAAATACAAAGGCAAGAAAAGAAAATGTATCTACATTAAGTATATGAACTAAGGAAGAACAGTAGCACCATGAATTTTTTAAAGTTAAGTTCTCTGTCAGCACATACATGATCAAGAAGTGGAGACATTGCAACTGCATTCACTGGGCGTTCAGTTACATAGGTCTTGATGAGCGTCAAAGTTCTCGTATCCCAAAGCTAGTGAACACATATAGGAGTCAGCCAATAAGAAAGTTAAAACGGAGGTGTAGGTACTTGAAAACAAAAGGGTTAAGAGGATACCCAAAAGATTAAGGAACAAAATACCATACCTTGGCAGATTTATCTAGGGAACCAGTGATGAAATGTGAACAGTCGTTAGATTTTGAAAGTGATGTAATGGGTTTTTTGTGGCCATCTTCCTTGTCAGACTCTTTCAATAATTTCTGCGTCTGTCAGTTAGAAACACACAACATACTATTTTCATATCAATGAAGGCATAAAAAATTAGCAGGCATATAAAGGTGAGTGCATATAGAAACAAAAGGCTTCATACAAAATGCAAAGCTTTATTAAGTGAGTGAATGAATACCCAGAAATTTCATAAGCAAATATTTACCTATCTAGTCTCTAGTAACAACCTTTTTCTTGCAAAAATATCAGATAAAGACGAGATAAAATATAATTTACAACCTCAGAATCCCAGATACGAATTACAGCATCTTCACCGGCACTTATTATTGTCTTATTCAGAGGTCCCCAAACTGCTCTGTTGATTCTTCCCTGGGGCCCCTTGAGAATGACGACAGATTCACCAGTCTCTGCAATGCAGCCCACATTTACAATTTACTGGCTACTAAAAGATTTGGTAATATAAACTAGGAAGACAAGTAACAAAAGGTTCTGACAACTGCATTTGAATTTAATATACGCAGAACACAATGTATAACATAGCTAAAGATTGCATAAATTATACCTAGGCCAGAATAAAAAAATATAAACATATAAACCACAAAAAATCAACATCCTAAAAGAACCGTATAACACTAAGGTTATCAATATGTGCATACATCCACCTTAAGGGGAACAGTATAACCATCTCTAACAACGATCAGGTGCCCTGACCCCATCCAAAGAGAGCAGAAAGGGCAGCACCACAATAAGCAAATTTACTTGCAATACACACGGAGAGAGAGAGAGAGAGAGAGATCATCTACTGGCTACTGTTGCTTACATGAGTTAAACATCAATGACATGGTATATCAATTAATTGGAGGATAGTTCCTGGGACCTACCATGAAGTTATTAAACAATTAACTGATATGCCCTGTCATTGTTATGCTAAGCAAGGGTGCTTAGTAGACCATCCCTCTATAATTGGTGGATCATTTAATTACTATTTACTTCGATGTGACCCACCCACCATGAACTTATTTACCAAATAATTGATGTGCCATGTTATTGTTGCTTAGCTAAGCAACGGTGCTTGGTAGATCATTTCCACCACTCTCCACGCGCGCGCGTGTGCGCGCGCGCACACACACACACACATATACACACACACATGCACACAAGTACTCGATACTTACGGTCATTGGGGTCTCCGGCTATGCGCTTGATGTGAATAGCAGAAGTTAATCCCATAAAAGGGTCCGTGGTGATCACAGCCAGCTTATCACCAACTGCATAATCAACAGACCTAGCTGGGGAATCAAAATTGAAGGTGTAAAGCTGAGTTCCAGTTTGAACATCCCATAGCTTTGCTGTCTGGTCTGCACTTCCAGTTATAAGCCTTGTTGAATCCCCTAGGCACAACAGCAATAGTCAGTCATTTAATTGAATTGTAATCAGGCGCACTGCATTATGTGACCAGTTACATATTTTTCAGCTATAATACTCCCAATAAAAGAATCAAAATTCATGAATTTTATGCAAAAAAATAACTCAAGACAAAATTTTGCATCAAGCCTTTACTAATAAGAAATTTTCTACTATTACCATCACTGGACATCTAGATCTCACACTTGTGACTTCTCTACTGTACATATTTTTGCTAATATTGATATGTCCTAGAGAGGCATTTTTTTCCCCAAACAACACTCACCACAGCACTTCGTTAGTACCCGAATCATATGCTTTTTCCAAATGCATTGCAAAACTTGCTCCTTTTTATTTTCTTTTTCATCAATATCTGAAGTTCATAGATGGCTTCCACAATAGATTTCTCTAGTGTAAACCAGATCAATTCTCTAATGACTCTGAATTACACCCAATTAGACTTTCGTAATACCTCTATAGCATATACAATCTTGAATTTTTTTTTTTTATCTTCAAAGATATGTATTGTAACACTCTTTCTCCATTTATCAAGCATTTTTTTTTATTAACTTCTCATCTAATAATTACATCAATTACGAAATACCTACCTCACTAAGAAATCTATACACTTTTAAAGAACATCCATCAAAACCAATTTTATTTCACATTTGCATTCTCCACATAGCCTCCCTCATGCCACCCGAATCTGCCTAATATAGATTGTGGTAGCGCTACTTCCATTTACAAGAGAATTTCTTAGGTCCCCAAGATCTCAGTCTTCCACTAAATAGCTTGTCAAAATATTTTCACCAACTTTATGATTTCATCACCACAAAATAACACCATAGTTTTCATCCTCAATAAACTTGCTTGGTTTAAATATTAACCTCTTCCTTCAACCAAGATGTTGAAGAAATGACTCCTTCACATCCTTGGTTCCCCCATTATTATTGAATTCATCATAAGCTCCAATAGCAAGTGTTGAATCACCCTCTTTGCTTCCTTTTTAGCTAGCTTGTAATTTTCAAGAACATCCTTATTTTTATATTTTCATTAGTTTCTATAACATTCTCTTTTAGCCTCAAGTGTTATTGGCACCATCTTAATTCATCACCTCATTTCTTCATTAGGTTTCTACCCTTGGACTCTCCTAATACTTTCTTTTTAAGATTCCCAATGCAGTTAACAACCTCATGCCCTAAGTTGACGGAAATGGACGTAGACAACCACACGACATGACATGTGATTTTTATAAAAAAAAAATGTAGGATGTAGACACTTCAAGGACACCTAGATTTAAATATCATAAAATTTTAAATTTATCTCTCTTATTATTATTTTTATACTTTTTTATTATAGGATAAGAAACACGCTGGAATATATGCTGAAGAATGTTCCTAAAG
Organism: Fraxinus baroniana; assembly: GCA_903798355.1. Lineage (NCBI taxonomy): Eukaryota > Viridiplantae > Streptophyta > Magnoliopsida > Lamiales > Oleaceae > Fraxinus > Fraxinus baroniana. The sequence goes on from CAIGRO010016252.1 coordinate 9,792, forward strand.
TATCTCAAGAAGCTTAAAAAATATATAAATAATAAGTCACGGCATGTGGTGTGGGACCTAAGTCATAGATTGTCCAAAGAGTGTCGATATCCGATGGGACACAATAAGATACGTCTGGACACGCCGTGCCTAGTAGAAGTGTTTGTGCATCATAACCCATCCCACATCAAATTTTTATCTCCATACATATATCGTTTCTTTCATATAGAACTATATCCTTAAAAGCCACTTGCATTTCATTGTACGAGTACTTATGCCTTTTTGTTCTATGAATTTCTTTTCTAACTTATGTTGCGTAATTAGGCTCTAGAAAACATGCTATAAAGTATAATCCTTACCGAACTACTTATCCACCTCTAGTTCAAGATGAAATCTGTTTGATAAGTTTTTAATCAAAAGCCTACATCTTTAACAGACTAACACCAAGTTATACCATTCTGAAATCCAAAATTGTGTAATGTTCTTTCTCCAAAGCCAAAATTTTCATGTAGTCTTTCATATTGGAATTACCATTCTTCGTGTTATTATTCAAATCTCCTAAATCAAAGATGTCTTGGGATTGTTGCGTTCATCTATCCATGTCTTCCAAAGATCATTTGTTTGTTCTTTAATCGGATCCTACATGTGCAGCATAAATATTTATAACACAAATTAACTCTTCTTCTAACAAGTCTAGCTAATACAATCAAATCCTAGGCCAGCCAGCCAGCCCATTTAACTTCTAGTACCTCATAGTTGTTTAAACATGGTATATATTACTCCTACTACATTTCTCCCCTCCTCTCTTTTGTACGCTAATTTTTTTTTTTCTTTTTTTGTAATTCTTTTAAATTCTATCTAGCCCATTCCACCTCTTGTATGCAAGTTATGTTGGCTCTCCAAGTGCATATCTACTATATTTCAAGATTCAAATCCAAGTTTTCCCTAAGCCAAAATGTGTATTAGGACCCCAGCTTTTAGCCTTTTACCCACTAGAAGTGAGAACAATTGCTTATTGCTCAACTTAATGGGGAACGTTGATATGTCGTAATGCTTGATAGTCCCTAGCTAACTCTTACCCACTTTCCCCTTTAAGGACTGTTCAAGACACCACCAAAATGTTTTAAAGATATCACACACATGCAAATTTTACTAGTGTCAACTACAAAATCATTTTCTTCCGGTTTTGTGTTTCCTTTCCTATTCCTCTGTAATAATCCACATGTTAAGGTAGTAGATTCTTTCCAATTCCTATATCAACAAATACAAAAGTATGAGCAAAATTTTATTTTATGCAATTACATATAAATAAATATTAAAAATGTACAATGAACACATTTCTCCTTAATCCGCGTGTAAATACAGCACCAAAATGTTAATACCTTGAAAAATCCAGTTATTTTCTTGTTCTGAATAAATACCAGTTCATTTTCACCCTAAAACAGTTCAAAGCTTCTTTTTCTATAAAATAACCTTAATCACATACTTAACCTCTATATAAAAAAGAGGACAATCAATTACTGGAAATATCGCAGGACCAAACAGCGCCGTTATGACCACGGTAGGTGCCGAGACGCTCGCCATTATCTGCGAACCAAACCGTCGGAGTGTGGTCTTTGGCGCAGGAGAAGAGCAGATCCCCTTCCCTATTATACTTCAAAAACGTCAATGGCCTCTCGTGCCCCTTCATCAATATTGGCCTCATCTTCGATCAGTTATATGTGTAAAATCAAATTAATCTCCCTCTCTTTCAGATTTCTTCTGAAAGAACAGTGAAAACCCTTGTTCTCTCCGGCAGTTGGAATTAACTTGAGGGTATTTTCATAAGAAAAACTCTGCTGTAAAAGGCCGTGCACACCTCCCCCTCACAATGAGGTGGATCGACTTTTAAGTTTTTTAAGTGATTATATTATCACAATAAATTTTATTTAACACACCAAATTTTAGTTGCAATTACTTTCCTCAATTTTTGCTCATTGAAGCAATTATTTCATGAACTTTTTTTCTGTCAAATTCATATCTTCAATCTTCCATTAATTTATATTAAAATATTTTGTTTTATACTTTGAAATAAAGGGAAAATATTTTTTCGCACTTTTATTTATTTATTTCTTTAAAATATAATAAAAATAAGTTGTTTTATGTCATTTCAATGAACTTTTGGACATAAAACTGTTATCAAATGCATGATATATTAATTAACGAAAAGTTTGAAGATAATAATGACATAAAAAATCGTTAGGAACATAAGTGCTATAATAAACAAAGATTAAGTACCTTACGTACAATTAAAAGTGGTGCAATAAATAAAAATTATGGTATGAATGTAATTAACTTAAAAAAAAAAAAGTTATGTTATATCTTAGACGCTATGTAAATTTATTTAAATATTTACTAATATTTATCCTCATTAAATGCTTTTTGACTCATACGTTAAAGATATTTTATTTATTTATTTATTTTGCAATAGTTTTGGGTTAGGATGTAATATACGCGGTCTAAGTTTTAACCAAAACTTACTAATCACAAAATTTTAACCAAAACGTACTCATCACAATATTAGGGAAAATTAAGAATCAAAGTAAATCATAACCAAACTGAAGGCTCGTGTTTACACGGTTTCCTTAAATCGAATTTACCGCTTCACCGGGGTGCACGAGATTTTTGATCGATATTCGATTCCCAGGATATAATCGGTTGTCGGTTCACGTTGCACTACATTAACCGCATACGAACTGGCTGTGATTTCTCTATCTCTCAAAGAATTCAAAAAAAAAGAAATTTACACCGAAAAGAAAAACTTGTTGATGCTGGAAGAAAAGATGGTATTTTTCTCTTTTTTTTTTACTTTTTTTTTTCAACCATCAAGAGCCCTTCTATTTATACACATAGAGGAAGAGGAAGAGAGTGGCCATTAATAATTTCTGAACTGAAGAGTAATGGCTGGAATAATGGCTGACTGAAATTGAAGCAGTGGAACGGCTGAAACTGAAACTGAAGAGATAATGATTGA
>CAIGRO010016259.1:0-26854 GCA_903798355.1 Fraxinus baroniana
TGTCTGCTACCGAACCGAAAGAGAGAATCGGTCTAAGAGCAGCTCCATACCCGCCCAACCTCTTCATGGTCACATCCCCTTTTCCGACGCTTTTCATGTTGTTGCATGTGCCTTACGGTATCCAGATCCAGTCCTCTCTGCTTCCTTTCCTTCTAAAAAGGCTAAGCTAAAGGAAAAGCAGATGGTGAAAGACCTGCAAGACTGGCGGGCAGAGGGAAAGAGTAATACAATAAAGGATTGTCCCTTACTGCCGAGACTCTACAGGTAGTGTCGAGCTATCTATGGCCTATCAATGATGTTTATGGAATTTCCTTATTGAGGTCAAAGTTCTAGCTGACGGTTGACAAACTGTTGTCTGTATGCCATTATGGTTCATGGATTTCAGTTGCTTGAGATATTTTTTCATCATTATGTAAGAGAGAGTGCGAATTGCCGATTATTGAAACTCGCTGATATATCCCTTGCAGGTGCTTTTAAAAATTTTGCTTTCACATGCTATTTCTATTGTAAGTATGCTTGTTTTATTTTGATTGGGTATTCATGCCTCATGATTCTATTACGAGCTCTATAAAGAGGATTTTTCTTGGGGTTCCATAATGATGATTTTCTTTGTCCGGCATGTTGCTTCTTTGCAAATGAAACATTTTTCTGTAAAGCGTGATGCTGTATGTCTGATAGATTGACAAAGTATCCCTCCTTCGAATAGATATCATGGCTGATTAAATTGTGAAAGCATGTTAGCCATCAAATATGAATGAAAGAAAGAAATGCCGAAATAAATTTTTTTTTTTATTGGTTGAGCATACTTTTAGACATTTTCACAATTGTCATATGTCTTTGTGTTTCGTCCTTTTACGAAGGGCTACACATTAACTGGATATTTGACTGATTTGATTCCAAGTCTCCACCTCCACGTATGATTCTTTGGTTATTATGCGAACCGTGAGGATTTTGTGGTGTTTGCAGCCTATAATTCTTAGTTATATGAGTACCTGTAGTGTTTCTGATTTGTTATTATTATATTTTTAAAAAATGCTGTGATTGTAGGTTCATTGTGGGAATGGAAAGGCATCCTTATTCGAAATCTGGGGGTTTTCCTTGATGTGATGGCTGTAGCCCATTACGCGTTCATTTGGTGGCTTCTTGGCATGGCATTTCGTCTTGTGGATGCAGTCCTTTTCCTGAATATCCACGTAAAAGTTCTCTGCGTTATACTGAAATATGTATCCTTATTTTGGCATCTTCTTGTCCTTTTATCTGTACTTACGTTCACTCTGTTTTACGTTTAGACTCTTTTAAGTGCAATTGTAGAACGCGTGAAAGGTTATATAAAACTTAGGATAGCTTTGGGAACCCTTCATGGGGCACTTCCTGATTCAACAAGCAAAGAGCTTCAAGCATATCAATCTAATCTTGATTCCTTTATAAACTAATGGATATACATGCAGAAGTGAATACATGCCATCTTGGACTTCAAGACCATATAAATAAAGGTATATTTCTCTTTCATGACTGTTACTCATTTGGACTCTATTATGATATAGTGAGTTTGGTTAAATTCTTGGATACTACTATGTTTCTGCTATATTCTATACATTTTATGAGTAGATCCAAAGTATGTTTTTTAGTATCTCGACATATCAGTGCCAACTCCAGCTGTATCAATTTCTGCCTGGCAAACTTTCACGTTAGTTTCTGATATTAATAGTTTTTGCATCTAAGACTTCATTCTATGAATGTAGGCTTCATCGCCCTTATTATTTTGAAATTATATTGCTTGCCAGTTGCCATCTGTCTTTTCTCGCTTTTAATCTTCCTTTTTATCAAAATTTATTTTTCCTCATAGTTAGTTGAATGATTAATATTCGATGAGTTATTAATCTCTAACAATTCATAAAACATTATAGGAATTGACTGCATTCCGTGCCGCAAAAACTAATAATTTTTATGCCCAGTAGGTAATATTGATATCCCAATAAATTTGGTGTTGGCTACATGAATTCTTCTTCTCTGCTCCAGTTGGTTTATTGATTGATCCAGTGGAAGATCTAAATCATTGCATGCTTTACGACTACAATAGGCGATGCTAGTTTAGGTCTACCCTCCCTCTCATAGCAAAATATCATTACGGTATTGTTTACCAAAATAAATATAAATATACTTTTTTATGTGAGATAGTTATATTACTTACATATACGAACGTGATATCATCAATCACGATCGGAAATAGAAGATACCATGTAGCACATTTAAGAAGGAAGTTTATTATATTCTCGGCATGTAATAACTGCCACATTTTCATTCTAATGATTTGAAATTTCTGAATCACTTGTTTTTGTTACTGTTGAATTGGAACATTGTTCTTTTCTTTTCCTTCACCTTCTTGTTTTCTTTCCACCAACTGATAATCTATCTGGCAAGTAAAATGCCATGAATCTTAATTGCCATAGTAGATGCTAAAAATTTTCTCAACAAATATATGCATCTTCCTAAAAGTAGATGTTCATTCCAGTGTTCCTTTTTTTTGACCTTTTCCCTTCCTTCCATAAGCTTTTATCTTTGGAGTCTGTCATTTTATTTGTATCTGATTATATGTTGTCTACATCTATTTTCAGCAAGAGGTGTTGTTGGTGAACTTGAATGTCTTCTTGATGATGCAGCGGGCACAATCCAAACTATAAATGAGAATTGGTCACTTTCGCAAGATGAGCATGTTAATGGAAACTTAGAATCCTATTTGTCTGAGTATGAGAAAGTAAGATCTCTCTCTCTCTCTCTCTCTTTCGCAAGATGAGCATGTTAATGGAAACTTAGAATCCTATTTGTCTGAGTATGATAAAGTAAGATCTCTCTCTCTCTCTCCCTCCAATTTATGCAGTGCGTTAAACTAAACTCTCCCCAAGTAACCCCCAACCTCATCCTTGCATGGCTCCCTCCCCCAAACCTTGAAAGAAGAATGTAGAGTGAAAAATTCCAGAAGGAATTTGTTTGTTCTTGATCCATGTTATGCAATGGTAACAGAGAAACCTAGTGAGATGATTTTCTCTACTCATATGGTCTTATATCTACATTTTTTGAATGAAACGTCCGGGGAAAAGCTTTTTATCGTTCATAATTGGAGACTAATTTTCTGTATCTTCCCATAATTTCAATATGATATTGGAGATTTGTTTATATCAATGGTTTTGCTGGTTATATTACTTGAGACATCTTAAGAGGATATAATTCTAACGATTAAGCTTTCGTTTGGGGTTCTCATTAATGCAAGTAATACTTTGTGCATTTTGTAAGCTTGTCACCTGTTGACTAGGCACTCATTTAGGAAATTTGAACTGATTCTGAAATCATATCATGTTATTTACGTGTATGATTCTGCTATAGTGGAGAGTATTTCTCACTTTAGCTCTCCAGGATGTCATTTAATTGGTCTGTCAAAAAAATTTGAGCCGTTCCTCTAGTTCAATTTTCAATGCAGCTTTGTGCAATCATAATATTTTGAATTTTATTTTAAGAAGCCGCTTTAAACCAACGCAACCAGCACCCGCCCTCCTGTTTTTGTCCCTTCGATGAATGACTGGAATTTACATGTCTTATGCTACTTGCATGTTGGAATACTACTAGCTTGTAATCTCACCTTCTTTCTTGAAATTGTATAATCTGGCTTGATCTTTCTTTAACTAATTGCATGCCTGAATCGGATTTTGATGAATAGTGTCTTCTTTATCAGTCTCAAACATACTTCCTTACAACCATCTATTTAAGTTTGATTAGTTGATCTGACTTGCTAAGATATAAATCAGGAAGAAAAACCATCATTAGATCTTTCAAAACCCGAAGATACTGATTATGCTGCAATGATGGCTGTTGTATACAATATGCTGAAAAAAGAGTACATAATTCAGGTATCTTCCCCCACCCCACATTAGTTAAATATGCAACGGGTCTGTTCTAGTCGATTACTTTTATCTGGTGACTTTCCCAGGTCAAAAGGTACTACAATGATAACATCATGGGTTTATTTGATGTAGGAACGGATTGTTGGCTCACTTTCTCTCAAGTCATCACCTGAAGAATTGGAGAGCTATTGCCTGATGTGGTCGTTACGGCCTTTTGTAGATGATGACATCATGCGTGAAGCTTGGAGTCTTGTCCCGTGACTTAAGTAATTTCGTTTCCTTTGTCCCCTGTAATGCTGTTACTCCTCAGACAATGTGGAATTCCAGTTGCAACTTGCAGCGTATTGAAATATCTGCAATTTAATTTTATCGTCGCCTTACTTATAACAGTGTCGTTTTCTGTCTTCTCTTCTTGCCATTCTGGTCATGTGAAGGAGATGCCATACGTATTTGGTTGCTTCAATCCTTAAGATGGCTTTTAACAACTCGTCAGTTTGAACTTCGAAGCTCAATTCGGACTGAGGAAAATGAAGGGAAAAACATTTATGGAGCAGGCGAGGGAAGGATAAGAAGGGCAACGGTTATATAGAAGAGTCTGGAAAATGGGGAGACTATTGTAATTGGACAAGATTTCAACTTTTTTTAAAAATTTATACGATCTGCTTTACCTAGTATATCAAGAATTCGAGGGATTGCATGCATTGTAACTGCAATTTTTAGTTTTCATTTTAACAAATTATTACGCTCAACTTCATTAGCCATCACCAGTGCCAGCTGTCCATTACGGCACCATCAAGTTATCAGTTGTCAAATACGATCGATGCTTATCGGCCGTCTAAGATGATCGCCGGTATTTGCTTTTCAACAACTGTAGTTGATGTCATCAGCAAAATGGACTGTCGGACTCGTAATAACTTCTCAACTACTGTCGTTGAGGTCAACATCAAAATGGACCGTCAAAATTACCACAAATAACAAAAGAATAATGCTACTGCTACAGAATAGAGATGGCAAAAAAATTCGCCCCGCCTCGACGGGTTGGCGGGGCGGGGATTGCTGCCCCGCCTCGGGTCGGGGGCGGGGATTGCCGCCCCGCCTCGGCGAGGCGTGCCCGTCTCCACCCCTTGTAGTTTAAAAAAAAAAAAAAATTGAACATTGTTTGTTTAATTTTAGACATTGTTTGGTTTGAAAATTGATGTAGTTATTTTAAGTATTGTTTGCTTTGGATTATAAAATTTTGAATTTATATTTTAAGCTTGTCGGCAACATTTATTAGAATTTAGTTTTACTCATTAGAATCCTATATATATTAAAGATAATTTTGACAGGAAAAACACTTGACGGATTTGCATTGGAAGGAAAAAAAAAAGGCCAAGGTGCTGCCACATCACCACCCTGTTTTTATTAGAAATTCCCTATACTTGCGGCTTTATTCTATATTAAATTTTGATTTGAGAACATCCATTACTGTGTGAGATTGTCTAGACTAAGTAGAGCCCATTATATGTAATGAAATAAGAAATTGGATGAAACTAGAATCGTAAAATGAGTCAGTCCAACCCATATCAGATATTCTACGAAGTAGATAACAACCATTGAAGACAGCAAACCAATTCTCTTGAACTCGAATTTTGATTAAATGCCTAATTACTTTGGCTGATCAATTCATATGTATCCTTACAATAAGAATGAATGAAGTGGATTATTTTATTGCGCAGAGGGCAACAATTATTCTTTTTAAGATGGGATATTTCTATGAACGCAAGCTAGGCTTAAGCAGAAAGGGCTATACAAGAATAACAAAAACAACAGTCAGAGCTCGAAAACCTTGACAATCAAAGCAAATACTGATAAGTCTGTGTCAACAACATGAAAAAAGAAAAACCAGAAACAAAAAATCTAGGGCATCCCCCGAGTCTCACATTGGAACCTGGTAATCAAAGAAAACGATAACTCATCTCTGCCAAAAAACTATCAATCAAAGCAAATACTGAGAAGTCTGTGTCAACAACATGAAAAAGAAAAACCAAAAATTCAGGGCATCCCCCCAGTCTCACATTGGAACCTGGCAATCAAAGAAAACATGAACTCATCTCTGCCAAAAAACTAAAAAAATTAACCAGAAACAGAAATTTGAGGCATCCCTCAAGGCTGACACTGTTACCTGGCAGTCAAAGCAACTGAAGTAGTCTGTCAAAAAACGAAAAGACAAACCAGAAAAGGAAAATTCATGGAATTCCCAGTCCTTATTGATCAGTGCGTGGGAGGAGAGCATTGAATTTCCACTGGAGCATTAATATCTTTATACAAGGCACTAAATCCAAAAAATATTTTGACACTAGCTGGTCATTAAAAAAATAACATTTGAAATAAATATTGAAATTAATAATTATGTCTAAGTTGCACTAACAGAATTTCCAATGTTTTAGTCTTTCATTATATCACAGGTTATGTTGAACAAGAACGAAGAAAACATGCAAGTATATCCATGAAGAAACTCAGAGAAATATACAGACACACCCCGATGGAATACACTTTCCATATTACGAAACAGAGATCTCTTGAGCTCAAACTATGATAGAGATGCTAGATTAAAATAAACGATACGGGCGATTCTGCCTATGAATGAAGACTGTGCATGACAGGATAGAGACTCACGGAGCAACAAAGACTTCATATTCCAAATTCCTTGTAGATTTATAGCCACTATTATTACAACACATCTGATATTTTTTGAAGTTCAGTTTTCAAAAACCAGAAAAGCAGCAGCCAAATGCTCAGAAACTTTTGACTTTAAAGGTAGCTTTGGCTGAAGTGACATAACATAAAATTCTCCCTAAACAAGGAAAGACAGGTCGGGTATATCATGCCTCCTTCCCGCTTTCCATCAGAGGAGGAAAATGATGGATTTAGCTGAAAAGCTTGTAAGCTTCATGTACCAGATATTTCTATATCAATGCTTCTGATATTTTTGTTCCAGTAGTTTCCAATCCTAGCAGGTAAGGGAAACTAAAAGAAAAGGAGAATCAAAATCTTTTTAAAGCAGCCAGTATGGATCTTACCAAAGGTTATTGCTATTAAAAATGCCCTACCTGAATCTTCATATTTTTAGCTCTTTAAAGCCTTCAATCTCCAGAGACTCCTGAAGTTTGTCCTGTGGTTCAATCTTAGATTCTTCTGCAGAAGCTTTTGAACTCGCTGCAGGACTAATAACCATTGAAACTGGTGACTCAACTTGAACTATTGAGGCTTGAGATACTGAGGGCTCAACTTCAACTGCCAAAACCTCAGAATCCAGTGGCCCTTCTACATGCCCCCCTCGTAACTTTGAACCCAGAGGTTCCTCAATTCGAACCAGAGGAGAAACCTTGGACAGTTGTGACTCGTCCAGTCTACAAGTTGTTGCTTTGGAAACTGGTGGGTCCTCTACAAGAACTCGTGAAAATTTAGAACCTGACGGTTCCTCAACCTTAGTTGTAAGTTTGGAAATCCGTGAATCCGCTACTTGAATTGTTGGACGTAACATGGGGAGCTCCTCTACCCTAACAGGAGCAGCAGCAAACACTGGAACAGCCTTTCTCATGCAGACAGGTGGTGCCACACACAAAGATTGAGGCCTCATCATTAGTGAAGTCTGAGGTGGAGGAAATGGTGTTGCAGAGAAAACAGGAATTGCATTTCTTATTGTCACTGGTGGTGCAATTCTATGATGCGGGTTAAAATGCCGGACTGGAATGTAGGGTGCTGCTCCAACTGCAGGGAACCTTTGAGGCCCAACCGGATGGTTCTCCACCAATGACGTGGAACTCTCATTTGTGCTAGAAATTGCTGGTTGACTTTGAGTTGTCTTAGCAGTTTTTGGGGACGCTTTGTTGTTCACAGCCATAATAGGCTTGTTACGAGGAGCTGCCCTTGGGCATATTAAAGGCAAAATTTTTGATGATGTAGCAGTAGGCTGCTGGGTACTTGATGACCTCGAATTTGATGTAGGAAATTTTATTGGAAATGATAACTTTGCCAATTTCGCCTGTATGAGATACTTTTGCAGAGCGCGAGTTACAGCTACATGCTCCTGCTCATCCTTGTGTGTCCTTTCTGATGTTGAACTCTCAAATTGTTGCACTACTGGATAGACAAAAAAATTGAAGAACATCATGCAAAGTAATCATGCTTTTTACAACTGGAAATAATAGAAAATTATATAAGGATAAACCTCTGCCTATTTTCAAATTGATCAAAACCACAAAATCAATTGGGTACCAGGTAAAATCACCTTTTTCACTTCTTAGATATTTATAATCATTAATATTATTTTGGGTTGTTAGGCATATTGTTTCTGTGCCAAGAAAAGAAAAAAAATATGTGTTTATAGTAATATTACTAAAACCAACAAAGGCAAATAAATTGACGCGGTATTACATTTTCTTTTGATCATGAATGTTCAAGATGGTTGCTAATTTCAAAATAGAAAAACTCTATCAAGTGGAATGATGACAGAATAATATATTGAACTATTAGGTATTGCATTTGGAATTAGTACTGTGTCAAATGTAAAAATGAGTTTGGCAGTTCAAATGTTAAAACAGGGGAAACAGGCTTGGATATGAAGTTCTGTTATTAGCTTGTCCAAAATGCTGAGTTGTTTAAAGTAAAAGGTGATGGTAATTGAAAAAGGCGTTTCACCGGAATACTGAAAATAGTACCTAAAATTTCCAACAGAAAACACCCAATCATCCCTTGTTCTCGGGGAAAAAAATTTCGGAAAACAATTTCCAGAAATTTGTTTTCGGGAAACTAACCCCACACACTGCAAATGCAAAAAGTTCCTAATGAGGTGGGTTCGGTTTATTTCAGAATTGAATTTGTTTGATTCTGAATTTGAAAATTGAGAGTTCGGTAAAATTATTTGTGCAACAACAGTAGGCCAAAATGACCTCTAAGATAAGCAGGGGTAAATTGTTTTTAATATCATATTCTCTCACTATAATGCCTTAAGGTTTAGAGGAAAAGTCAGATATACTATAGTGACTAACGTTGAATCAACTAGAGGAATCTAATGGAAATAATAACATGATAGTTTTAAGATGAAGCTAGCTGCCACTGTTGACAAAAGTTCCTAGCTCTGCAGACTGCCACAAAATAGTTTCTTATATAAATGCTAAACTATATGCGCTTTTCCCTTCTCTTTAATGTAACTTCCATTTTCCACATTTATTTATAGGGTAATAAACTCTTTTTGTGGAAAGTTGCTGGTAATACTTAGGGCACAATTTAGCAAGTAAATCTAAATTTAATAGTTTTGCATTGTATAATTAAAATATTCTCTCTCCACGAGAAAACATAAACTTCCCCAAAAGTGACATCTTACAACGCAAATCATGATGTGAATGTCAAAGTTGAAGTTATTCTTTTCTCCATAAAAGAACATGCACATATCAGGACATTGAAGACTAGGATAACTCACATGATTTCAGAGATAACCAAGCTTCCATGGCCGCATTCTTTTCTGCCTGTTTTTTGTTCTTAGCAGGCTCGCCAGTAAATATAATGCCCGCCAACTCTACAGTACAGGTGAAGATGGGAAGGTGTCCTAGGCCTGATCTGAAAGTAGTATATGCAGGCAAAGATGCTCCCACTCTTTGTGAGACCTCCTGCAAGAGATTCTTATAGACACCGGTCTCATCCTGTATATTGCAAGCATAGTACCAGCGTCAACAATCAATTACTGGAATGAGAAACACCGATCAAATTATTTCAATAAACGAAGACCGTACATGACCTTGATTAGCGGACTTCAACATGACTTTCAGGCAATAACACATATACAATGTTCAAATCATCTGGAAAATTCAATTATCAAACATGGGGAAGCCCTCTACCTTGTCAGGGATATACATTGGGGATTATATTCGAACAATTTTTTTTACATCATATGCATTCCAATGTTATACTTATAAGTATTCATCCTTCTACCTAAATATGTCCTACTATCTTCTTTTCGAGAATCTGTTTTCAAACAATCCTCAAAATTTTCACAAATTGCAGCCACTTGCAATGATGGGCATTTACGACATTACACGTTCAACAAATTTAATGCTTGGAATGGAATTGACTTTACGCTATTTTATTGATGGTCATTTGCGAAGCTGGATGAATCTTGGTCATTGGGTCCTCAAATCTTTTGAATTGATTATTTATTCTTATATGTACATAATTATCTACACGCAGTTTTATGTTTCTATTCTCCTTTAATTAATCATTAAAAAAAAACTCAGGAACTATTTTTTCTAATATCACAAGTTTCCAATCTCAACACTTCACGCTTATGTCTACGAGTTGGTCGAGGAAGCAGTAATTAGAGTTTTGGGAGAAGTATAGGCCCCTATTTGACAACGATTATTTCAAAACTCTTTATTCTCTTTATTCTACGTACTCATTTTCAACCATATGTTCACACAGCAAAATATTCTGCACGTAAACCCAAATATTTTCTTTTTAACCACACATCCTCCAAAAGTTTACTATTCAAAACTTTGTTTTTGCCAAATAATGGTTATCAAACAAGGGTTAAGTAGTAAATTCAATCTTGATGAGGAATTTAAAAGGACCAACTAACGAATTCTACTATTCTAGCTTTTGTTGGGATTGCTGTGCAAGCTTTTGAGCTTGGACGATATAATCACGATTATGTCCCTCAACAGCTTACTATGATTTACAACAATCAATGCTTGAATCATTAATGGTGCTTACAAAATAAAAACCAAGATAGTTAGCCTGCCATCCGTCGAGGTTCAAAATTTGAAATTCTTTAATGCTAATGTTGAGAAATGTAAGTGTAACATTACATCTGACATGTACTGCATCATGTTGTCCCAAAAGATTTCTGAAAATCCTCGCACAATTGACACCTCAATGGCAGAATCATAGTGTTGGAAAAGCCAAATAAAATCCAAGTGAAGTTGAATTTAATGGAAAAATTGAAAATTGCAAAAGTCCCTTCCTATTTTTAGCAAGGTTGAGCTTGATTAGCGGAATGATTTGAGGTTATTTTTGGCTCAAGCTTCTAAAGTGAGGCTAAACCATGTGCAAAGGAGCCGCCTTGAGCTAATTACAAAAGGCTTGGTTACTTTGCAGCTTGTGTAAAATTCAAACTGTGACCGTTATCCGATTCATTGCATCATATGGTCCTAAGCAATATATATAGGCATAAAATTAATCACAATTCCACCATACAAAATAGGAAAGCATGAGATGCAAAACTGGACAAGAAATCTTATACTGGCTTCCAACACACCAGGAATGTTTTGACAGATTTTAATAGAAATTTTCATAACTTAATTTGCTTAAATTCAATTCCAACAAACAAGTCCCAAGCAGGAAAATATAGCATTTGGACATGACTCAAGGCATAATTCCAAGACTAAAAACATGAAAACAAAGACCAAGAAAACAGATTTGATAAGTAAATATTGCAACCTGCTCTACCAAACAACTTTACACTCCAATATAAAAAATGAAGCACTCACCAAATTACCAGCAGAAGGTCTTAGAAGTCATCTAAAAGCAAAGTGTAACATAAAACATTTATATCATTTCCTTCTTTTCTTCTTAAATTCGAATCAGCAATAAAAAAGTCAGATATAAATTCACCATTAAAAATCACGAAAAGGAACAAAAATGAAATCCACATAGACCAGATGAAAGTGAAAGCTGCAAAACCCTCCTCAAAATGTGTGTCGAAAAGTAAACAGATTTTACCAGAATTCTGGCAGCAAGGGAGTTGGAGGGACCACGGCTAGCAAGAGCATTGAGAGCGACCTCGGCAGCCGAGTGCTCAGCCTGTCGAAGCGTCGAGCAGTAGCTAGTGCTCTCAAACGTCTCACCGTTGAAATTAACGGTGGCCCTGAACCGCGGCGCGTGATCGGGACCTTCCCTGATGCACGCATACGATGGAAGATTGAAGCAGCTCCGCTGAGCCAGCTCCTGTAGCTGGTTCTTATACATCTTCACAAAAAAATAAACAAAATCAAAACAATACCAATTTAACTACACCCACTCATAACTTTCTTCGGTATATTGCTTCGATTTTCATTATTTTCCATGCTGTTTGATGTACTTCAATAGAGAAACGGGTCGAATCAATGGATCAATGAAGGCTATAATTGAGATCGAGGTGAGTTTTCTGGTTAGGGTTTTGCTTACATTTACAGGGGATAGGTTTTCAGTTTTGTTAAAAACTGTGTTTCTGTGTAAGAGAGAGGAGACTTTTGCAATAGTTTAAAAGCAGATAGAGGTGCATTAAAGGATAGAAAATTGCACATTAGCCCTCAATTGTGTGTACCCACTTAAATTATGTTTGTAATCCTTGGATGAATAATCTTACTCATATTTTAATTATTTTTTAATTTCACTTGACACGTGGTTGAGTTTTAGCTTGTGTAGGCCTCCTGTTTTGTTTTATTAAGAGTCTGTTTGGTAGAAATTAAAATCGAATTAAAATTGAAAAATCAGTCGTTATTGTTGACTTTTATTAGAAGAGTGAGACTCACTAACAGTCATATTTTCAATTTTAATTAGATTTTAATTGTTACCAAACAGGCTCTAAAAATCAGATTCTTAATAAATTTTAATAAAAATTGATGAATTATATGATTAAAAAATTATGAATCTCATAAATTATATAATTAAAAATAAATTTGAGAAAATATGAATTTTAAAAAATAGGTGCCAAACAGAGACTAAGGTGTGTTTGAGCCACATTATTTTGGAAGAATGTATTTTAGAATAGTAGATTGATAGAGAATGTGATTGAAAAATAAGGAAAAATTATTGATTTGATGAAAAATATTATTTTATTGAAGAATGCAATTGAAAATGAGTAGAATAATGTGAATGAAAAATTTAATGTGTACGAAACAGAGGCTAGGTTGTTTCATCCAATCAATGCAACATTTGTACTACACGTTTCTATGCTCAGTCTGCTTTTCATCAACGAGGGACAGGACAAATATTCTACTTTAGTTCATGATCACAATTATAGTTTCTTCTACCACAGTTCATGATTGTCCAAGAAAAAATTGAACTTCAACCAATAGAAGAACAGGGCCGGTTGTGATGCCCTGACTTAGTAACAGATTCGAGAATTCAGGTGAACAAAAACGACTGTTAAATGGCAGCTTTAGTGGTCGTCTAATCTAAAGAAAAAAATTCCTACAAGGCTAACATGAGCGAGTGACAGCATGGGCTTGTCGAGTGCTAGATGGTATGTGTTTTGTCTAGAACCTTGCATAGATAAAGACCTCCATAGTATCAATGCTTTCAACATTTATCTACGGATAAACTCATAATGTATATAAGACATGTTCAGTCAAAATCCAATTAAAATTAAAAATATAACTGTTATTGAATCTCACTTGTCTAATAAAAATCAACAATAATGACTAGTTTTTCAATTTTAATCCAATTTTAATTTCTACCGAACAGGCCCATAGATTTCATATAAAGGCCCTGAAACGCCAAGGCAAGCCGAGGCCGATAGGAGAGAAGAAATGTACTAACAAATAAACAGGAGATGCAAGCATTAAGGATTTAGCTCTCTTGCTGCTGATGCAAATCTCCCGTTCTTGGTTGAGAGAGAGAGATGTGGAGTAAAAACAAACCATATTTTACGCTGAAAATTTCACCTCAAATATATCATTATTACACTTTAATCGAAATTGTTCTACATGATAAAAAGATCAAATAAAAATTTACTCCAGCAGAATTTCAGACAAATAGACAAAAATAATACTATTCATCATAAATTCTTGAAAGCTGATTCATGAGCTTTTTTTTGCGGGGTAAGCTTAGCCAACAATGCCTTGTTATGACAGTGCTCTGCATCAACAAAATAAAACTGATCGTTAGCTTTAAATGACACAAAAGGCCGATTCGTCTCTGGTGGCCTGATATCTGCAAACTTTATTGTTTTAGGAGCATAAGTTGCCAGCCACGTCATCATCTCCACCTCGAAGCTGTCTGAACCAGGTTGCCACCTGAGCTTGTGAACGTAAGGGCTTACAAACCAGTAGAGAGCTGCAGTAGTCGAAGCACTTAGGAATATAACAGAAGATGCCACTGCACCCTTCAAGATAACATTCATGTCGGGAGACGTCATGAAAGTTATCACAGGACCTAAAGACACGGAGAGGCAGCAAGTGGAAAGAGAGAGAAGCTTCACTTTCTTGATAGTATTTGATATAGGGCCATAATAAACAATCCCGGTTTCCTTTTCTCCATTTCCCATTTCTCCACCTTTCTGAGGTCCAATACTGATCTTCTTGTCATTTTCTGCTACTGTGGACTGAGATAACCATCGTTTCTCGAGAGCAGCAAATGGCTTGATAAAGTTGGTGTCAATTTTGGCACTGGGAGCCTGCACCCATTGTCCAAATCGACTTAGATGATAACCTGATACAATGGAATATGCTAAGACTAACAAGAATAAATATGTCAGACAAGAATATGCATCGTGGTTTAATGAATATTCAGGGATTCAGGACAAAGACCAAGACTGTTGCAGTAATTTTCCCTTTAGATTGTTTTTATCTTTTTGATTCCTTCTTTTCTTTCTTTTTCTTTTTTAGCTGGTTTTGGAAGTGGGTCGATAGAAATATCCCAAAAAAGGGACCACCGTGCAAGACATGCTACGCTTTGACAGAAAAACTGGCAGTTCAAGTGCACCGGACCAACGAGTACCAAAGATGAAAGGTTGGGAATCTAGAAGAAAGAAAAAAAAGATGATTGGGATCCAACTGCTTGATTTGTCGAAGGCTGGGATTCCTAAGGGGAAAGGGGAAACAGGGTTCAGATATCAAGATGCCTTTCTGATAAATGGATAATGGATTGATTTTACATCGATGGACATAGATCACATAAACTACTAACATTAAAAGATCAACGGCAAAACCATGCTATAGCTCGCCAAAATCAAAATACGACAAACAAGGTTTGATCTTCATCAAATTTGCTAACTGCTATATGATGATATATCCACAATTGAGACATCATTTTGCCTCAGTCACAAATTTTCACTAATTCTCAGAACAACTAATAGTCTAGTGCAGAGCATCACAGCTATGGAGTAGCAACCTAGCCACTAGTACATAAGAATGTTAATTTAGTCTCTGTTTTTTCCTATGCTTGGAGAGATTTTCAAAGGAAGTCTATGAGTAACTAGCCATTTTATACATGTAAAACAACTCAAATCACTAAATTTTCTCTTTCAATATAGCCATCGCTTCGCTTTTCTTTTGTTTATAAACTTCACTGAGGACAACAGTGTATATCCCTCTTAGAGTGGCCTTAATCATAAAAAAATTCCTCTTACTAGTATATCTGGACTTCTGTACTTGTTTATGTTCTGTGCCCTAAACGAATAGTGAAGAGAATACCATCCTTCCTACATTGAGTTCTCTACTAGGATCTCTACATTTAGCACACTTTGGCTATATCTTAGTCTTGATGTTATAGTTAATCTTGATTTTATACTTAGTATATTTAGGTATTATGGAACCTGTGGCTTAAAGGGTAGAATAACAAACTGCTAATAGGAAAGACTGGCTTCATTCCCTTTCTTGGTATAGATCGAATCAACCAAATTTGATCGCTGAAAATAACAAGATAACTCAACTGAAATCAAATAATACAAACTACACAACACTTTCAGGCAGTGGAGACACATCAGATACATGCCAGCAGACCGATTTCTCTTGCACAAGCACACACCACTTACACAAGCCACATCATAACTCCATAAAAAGCCATGCAACTCCACTCCTGCAGTACATAGCTCTGTAACTCAACAGGTTCATCCGCTATGTCGCACATATATACAGAGGAGCTAACAAACCCAAATAGAAGCCATAAACCACTCATTCATTTCAGTATAAATTTGTCCATTAGGGGCTTTGTTGAATTTGTCTTACATGGTATTGTCAGGATCAGATATTTACTCACAGCTACAAAAATGTCAGGACGGAAGATCATAGAGAGAAAAAAATGACAAAAAATTTTGTAGCAAGAAAAATCTAGGGCCAATCTAACACCTTTTAGACAACTCAAAGTGTCTCAAACTTTTTTATGACCCTATAACTACTCTATTGAGTCCCACGTCAGTAAGTTAAAGATTGACTTGTGGCTAACAAGTACTTTGAGCACCCTCTTTTTTGCAAGTTAGTTTCAAAGTTCTCCCCTATGTTCTTGTATCAGTGGTAATAGAGGATGCACCCTTCAAGAGATTCCCCTCTGCAGAAGATATGACCTGGATGGCTCCTTCTTATAGAAAACTGGTTCAGTAAAATCATCCAGATCTCTGTCATCAAGTTAAAGCTCGAAATGTGGATTTATAAGCACTTGAAGAACACTCACTTATGAGCTGATTTTAAAGATTTCTGACAAACGGCAGTGTGGACTTGCGCATAAATGTACTAGAATATCTAAATTTTTCGATAGGAATACTAATCTAACGTGTATCATCTAGACAAATTTGCGTTTAAAACGCAAAGTTGTTGCAGAATACAACAATTTTCCTTCTACTTTTTGACATTTTCAGCTTCCTAACAACTAGACCATATGCCTCGGAGAATTATAGAAGACATTAATATGGATTTTCCGGAACAAATAATGCATTAACGGAAGACGTTAAGCAAATATACACAAATACAGATAAAACTATACGAACACAAAAGTAGAAACATACATACATGAACATGAATGATTTGATAGAGATTGGGAAATAACCTGATTGAAAATCTGTGGATTTGAGATAACTGGTTCGAGATCGCACCAAATGAAACAGGGCTGCTCTTGCCATTTCTTAATAAAATCTTCGGATTTCAAGGTTAAACCCCAAATAGAACATCCATAGCTAGGTTTCTCTGATTTTTATTAAATATTAAATTTCAAATTTTACCAGTTGCGGGCATTTGGTCTAGTGGTATGATTCTCGCTTAGGGTGCGAGAGGTCCCGAGTTCAATTCTCGGAATGCCCCTTTCAATTTTTAACTTTCCTTTTTGTATTAAAAAAAAAAATATATCAAATATTTTATTTTTATCCAAATTTAAGGAGTGTTTGTAGGGAAATTATAGTTACCAGGAAATTTGTTTTTGACATTTTTCCCTTTCTGCGAAATGACAAAATCAGTGGCAAATAGCATTTGGTGTTACAGGTGGTCTAGAAACTGTATATTAGAATTTTCATATGTTTACGGAGTGTTCCGTGTTCGTGTAAAATAATTAGTAATTTTTAAAAGGAATGAAAATGGATCCGACGAAATATGTTGTTAATAAATAGACGATAATTGTGAATGTCTGGTTTAATATTAATATTTAAAATTGATTGAATAAAAAAAAGTAAATTTAACCTACTTTTACTCATATTTTTAATCAAAAAAAAAATTAAATTAAATTCATAACTTTTCAATCACATGTCTCATTAATTTTTATAAAACATTATTATAAATATGATTTTTTGGTTAAACCAAACAGATGCTCCGGAATTTGTCTTCTACTTATTCTTCCATGACTTTCTTCTCTATTGGCCCATTTTTCTCTTCTAGTAGGTCTTGCTAATTTCCTGTCTTAGATTGATGAATTATATATCCAATTTTCATGGTCAGCAGTTGATTAAAATGAACCCCTCCCATCTAGAAGAAGTGGCATTTTTTCTTTGCACATGTTTGTGTGTGCTTATATACGTATCAATTCCTACCATTTCTCTCCACAATCCTTCCATTCTCGATATCTCACTTTCTTTACAACAATGGAACATACAGAAAAATTCAAATACTACAATGTAGAAGACGAAGAAGATAGACTTTCTTTTTCTAATCTTCAAATAGAAGATGATGATCAGAAGACGAGCCCAAGAACAAGAACTTCTTCAGCTCAAATCGATCAACTTTTCGAGTTCTTTACCGGATTCACCTCCCAACCATACAACAACGAAGAAGACCGCAATGAGTATGAAAAGAGAGATTATTTGGCCACAGTTAAAACTTCTTCTTTTCATAAAGCTTCCAATTACAATGATGAAGATCAGTTCTTGAACAATGAAAAGTGCAATTCTTCTGTCACTAAGAACAGATCGAACTCGACCATGTTGTCGAATTCTGCTCTAGATTTTTATCAATCAAGGTCTTTGTCAGGAGCCATGGAGTATCATGCTCAGAGGGTGAATATCAGTTCACTTACGTCCATGTCGGCCAAGTCAAGAAGAAGGATGTTTATGTTTGGACCAGTGAAGTTTAAGCCTGAGATGGAGCTGAGTGCCATCAAACAACGGCAGAGCCGCCGGCGGGACACTGTGAATACGTTTCCAGTGGATGGTACGGCGGTCAATGGTGGAACTGGTGGTGGTGGGAAGAGGAGTGGAAGTTATTGGGGAGTTTTGAGGTCGTTGAAGGGTAGATCCCGCTTCGCCACCGGGTTGGCTAGGTCGTTTGGTTGCATTCCAACTGCAGGCGTGGAAAAATTGCTTCCTGTGGCTGCTTAGCATAGTTTCTTCTCTTTGTATAAACAATTATCGATGCCGATTACTTATTTTGTATCATATTCAGTCGGGATTTATTTATGTGAATTATGAGGGGTTAAATTTAGGTTACCCATCTTTATATTTAGTGTCATCCGGATCACCCAATTTGATTTTGTTTCTTTATGACTACCTAACTTTATTTTTAGTGTCATAATAGTCACCCAATTTGATTTTATTTTATCATGACCATCTAAATATAAGGTTGGATGATCATGGTGAAACAAAATCAAATTGAGTGGTTACGATGAGATCAAATATAAAATTGGGTGACCATTGGTAAATTTAACCCAAATTATAAACGCACTATTGTTTGGGATCAAAATTAGTTTTTAGCTTCTATTCGGAAGAACCATGGATCTCCTCGAAAGAGATTATGCACCCGTTTGTTGGGATTAAAATCAGATTTTGAATCTTTGTTTGAAACAAAACTCATTTTTTTCAACTTTATTTTCAACCAGACATTTTCATAATAAAATATTTAGCACTCAAGTCAAAAAAATTTCTACATTTTAACCACATTCTTAAAAATAAAAATCACTATATACCAAAAGAAAAAAAAAATCCCTAAGTTGTCAAATAGAGACTTAGTAGATTTTGATAAAGTTGATAAAATGTGTGATAAAAAGTTGTGGATTCCACGATATATGTTATTAAAATTAACAATACACGACACTAGGGGTGGGCAATTGACGGGTCGGGTCGGGTTTTGACCTAAAACCGACCTGACCTGATATAAATCGGTTTTGGATTTTTCTTAAACCGACCTGAACCAACCCGACGGGTCGGGTCGGGTCCCCTTTTTTATTTGATTTCATTTTCACACTCACAGCATTCCAGATTCCATTGAAAACCCAATCCATCTCCATCTCCGCCGCCCCTGACCTTTCCTCCACCACCACAAATGGCGTTTGAATCGGTGCCTGTGGTCCAAAGGAAGTTTGCAACAAAGCAACTCAGGCTGTTTGGTGTGAACATGGAGTGTCCCATTTCGGAGTCATACGAATGTGATATATTGTCTTCCTCTTCTACAACAGTAACACATTCAACAATATGGATCGTCGACAGAAGATCAGAAGCAAAGAAAAGATTCAATTTCCGCTTGATAGAAGAAGATCCAGAACCAATATGAAAACAAAACTAAGAAGTTCAGGTCTTTGTTTTTAGTTGATTTTGATTCAATAAATATAAAATTAAATGACAAAATCAATTTCTTTTAATGGGTTTTTACCAAAAAAGATTGGTGATGAAGATGAGGCCAAGAACAGCTCCAAAGAGAAGGCATTAAAAATGCAAACCACTCTCCATAAAGTAAGCTCAGAGTCCACACTATGCTCAAAAACATTGTGATCTTCCACGTTTTTTTTTTGTTTCTGCCTCTCAAAAACACTATGCTCAATTTCTTCACTTGATTCTTTCTTCATTCATTGTTCTTCTCGATTCATGAATTTTGCAGATCTGTTCTTACAGAGAAGATTTGCAGAGAGCAGATGGAAAGTAGATCTGTTGTGGTTGGAGTATTTGGGGCTGAAATAATTGTGGTTGGGTCAGTTTGTACAAACCGACCCGATCCGACCCGTTTCGGTTTATTTTTATTTTTGCTCGACCCGACCCATATGTATAATCTAAACCAACCCGACCTAACCCGTTTCGAGTTGTGCCGGGTCGGTTTAGCGGGTTGTGGTTTTGATGCCCACCCCTACATGACACGACATTATTGAAAGATGAGAAAAAGAAAAAAAAAATAACATTTTGCCGTGTCAACATGAGTACGATTCTATTAAAATTTTCATGTGCTCATGGCTTTAATGTAAAATTAATTGTTGATTTTTATTTAAAAAGTTTAAATTTAAATTTGTACCAAATAAGGGCTATAAAAAAGAGATTAATCAAAAATATTTCAGCCTGATACATTCTGGACAATATTTTGTGTAAGAAAAGGTTTTGATAATAATTTGTTGAACCAATGAGTAAATTTAATCCTTGTTTGGTACAAGTTTTTTAAAACTCATTTTTAGTGCCAATTCCACATGGCTTTTTTAAAAGTCAAGAACTTTTTGAGACCTAAAATTGTTTTTGATCCGTTTGACAAATTTTTATGAAAATGCTTTTGACAGCTAGAAGAATTTTTAGATGAACCTGATCCAATGTAACTTCCTATTAGAGCATTCCCGAAATAAAAAAAAAAATAAAAAAACTCTTTTAAATTTTAATTTTCAAGTAAAAATTGAGATAGCTTCCAAAAACTCTTCTATCGAAAGCAAAAGTAAATTACATGGGCTCAAAAAAAAATAATAATAATAAAAAAAATCCCCATGTGATTTCTCATCCCCTTCTTACATATTTTTCTTATGTCGTATCAACACTCTCCCTTGATATCACCAGAAATGTTCTTGAACTGCCACTTGCATCATCAAATCAAGTTGTCGTTTTTCCTTTTAACCTTTTGATTTTATGGATTGACACTATGGCGTTGTGTGAATTTGTCCACAAATCTAGACATTATGGCCCTATTCGGTACATCTTAAAATCTAATTAGAATTGGAAATATGGTCGTTATTGGATCTCACTCGTCTAATAAAATCAATAATAACGGCTAATTTTTTAATTTTAATCCGATTTTAATCTCTACCGAACACGCCCTATATATTTTCTTTAACCAACAAAACTCAAACTAGCACATTCTCCTTTCCCTTTTTCCATTATTTCCTTCCCCTCACTATTTTCGGCTTTTGCCATATCAAATCATAAGAATCGTAATTATACAGTCGAAAAATATAAATATTGATTTTATAGGATTTCATAATCTCGTATTAATACTCTTCACTTCTGATATATTCAAATAATATCATCATAAACTTCTTCCTATCGACAGTCATCATTTCTCATCAAAATCGGGACATAGTCTTTCCATCGAGATAACATATTCATCCTTTTTATTCTTTGCAAAGCGTTTTTATCTTTTTGAATAGACACTCTTGCAACATAAATTCATCTCGAAAACAAGATAGAATTTTCCCTTGTGTACATAATAAATACGGACTTGGATGAGCTTTATATGAGTAAAATATTGAAGAAAAAAACCACCAACCCCCTTTTGTGTCTATTCTAATGCATTTCATTGACTGTATTTTCGGTACCTATAGTGCAGTTGAACAAGAGATTATCTTTCGTTGGATCCATAGATCTTTGCACCAACACGTCCGTCCTTCCAATTTCCTTTTTAAATTTGACAAATTCTTGATTGGAGCACATATGAGACTGAGCCCATCAAAAGCCTAAGCAGCTACCAAAACGTTGACCCGAATGGCTTGGAGATATTTACGAAGAATGAATCAATCAAACCATGTCCGAAATCAAAACTGGCGTGTGGATCGTGGGTGACTTGTCTTGTACCTGGCTTGTGGTCAGCACGCCAATTTTGTCTACTTTCCCTCTCTCTAGAAAAAGGAAGATACCTACTTTTATATCTCCTGCCCAATTAACTTCCTATTGGCTCACCCACTCCATTTTTTCATTTCATTCCTTTCTTCTCCCCCCCTCTTTGACAAGATCTCCAATTGCTCAAGGTTTTGGATCGAATCTCCCTTTTGTGTTTTAACACTTGATAATTTTTGAAGGTACGAGCTTGTCTTATCTTGATCCATATATTTATGTATTAGGTGTTTGAGATTTCTTCATTTCATTAACTTTGGGTTTATGTGTTTTGATTGTTGATGATTGTTCTGATGATGTTCCGAAGAGACTTTTGATTGTGCTGCAGAAAAAGATTCTTGAATTTTAATATTTTTAAGAGTCAACTCGGGAAAAAAATCTTCCTTATTATTTATTTTCAACTTTTTTTGGTTGGGACTCTTGATATGGGTTTATTCACACTTTATGCATATTAATTTGTTTGTATTTTCTGTTTATATACATCTTTTTATATAGAATTTTTGGCCATAAGATCAACAGAAAATAGAGAGAAAAAACAAGAAAAAGGAAATGTAGATTAATTTTTTGGGCTATGGTTTGGCACCTGAAGCAGGAAATTAATCTAGCTAATGTAGGACTATAGAAATTAGCAAGAAATCTATGAATGACTAGGTTATGTATGTATGTTTGGTGAAAATGATTGAATTTCTCCAAGTCATAGGGGTTTTGTTATTTTAGTTAATAGTTGTAAATAATTTCTGTCAAGTTTTAGCTATAGGTTCAAGCAGAGCATAGTAAGGTGATTTCGCGGACCATTTGAACCTCCATCTATGCCTATAGAATTCCCGTTGCTAAACTTTTTGGTAGTAATTAATTGAAAATGAGCCAGCAGCACAATATGATTATATGTTGTGTGTTTTTTTTTCTCAATGTTGATGGCTGTACTTTTCAACTTTTAGGAAATTATTTGCACTTCTCACACCGTGCTTGTATAAATAAATATTCTCATTTTTTCTGAAATCTGGCGATATTTGTTCTCTTAATCACTTTGAGCGTGCAAACACCTGGGATCCGAATTCTTCTCTTTGTTCTTCAACTTTTGTGCTAATGTTTCACAATTTTTTAGACTAATTAGCGTTAGGAAACATATATGATAAAGGTCATTCTCTTTGCAACATTTTAAAAGTTTCTAGCTTGTAGTAACTAGTATACATAGGATTTTGTCTCCATTTTGACACATATGTGCCTAAAGGTCTGTATTTTTCTTTCGCTTATCCAAGGAAACTGTTAAATTTTGGGTTATAATTGTATTTGGCTTTAAAACGTGTTAGTTATACATTTCCGTCTACGTTTTTCATATCGCTACTTTTTACAGGATTTAATCACTAGTTTTGTTGCTATCAATTAAAGCATTTCACATTCTGTTGTTTAAAACATGTCATTCTTGTGCAGGTTGTTATACTAGAATGGAGTTT
Source organism: Fraxinus baroniana (assembly GCA_903798355.1). Classification (NCBI taxonomy): domain Eukaryota; kingdom Viridiplantae; phylum Streptophyta; class Magnoliopsida; order Lamiales; family Oleaceae; genus Fraxinus; species Fraxinus baroniana. The sequence continues at coordinate 23,355 of CAIGRO010016259.1, forward strand.
TTCTTGAGGGACTTGAAAGAAGAATCTTCATCGTTAGACCAGGGCGTTATTAAGTGTCCATTTTTGCGGAACATCGATGAACCCACCAACTTCTCCTTTTCAACATCAATGGCTTTCCCCATGCCCGTAAGTTGTATATTCTTTTTTCGCATATCCTATGTGGCTTGTTTGGTAGGGTGGATTGTATAGTGCTGGACACTGTCAACAATGAAAAAAGTCCAACCCTGTTTACTACTAGATTTGGCAATTTCTGAACCATGTTATACTGAGAGGCTCCCTTGTGGTATTTTGTCTTGCTCGTGTCAGGTTCAGGACAGGAAAGGTCCAATATTTGAGGATGGTCCCAATTTTGATATGGCATTTAGACTTTTTCATGGGCAAAATGGTGTAGTCCCACTTTCCGGAAAATCATTTATCACTACTGAGAAGTCTCGTTCTGTATCAGCACCAACCCACTTCAATCCATTGGCAGCAAAGGCAGCCTCTATCAGTCTCTCATCGTTTGGTCCCGGGGGCCCTTTTGGGTTTGATGCATTTTCTGAGAAGTGGAAGAATAAAAATAAGAAATCCAATTCGTCCAAAAAGGAGTCTTCTTCAAAGGTAATTGAAAACTTATGTTTTAACTGGGATGTCTTCGAAATTTACATTCATGAGCAAAAAAATTAGTTCCTGCATTATTGGTAACATATCTAATTCACAAGTTTCTGGAGTTCACTCGTAAAATCTAGGAGGTTTGTGGAAATAGTTCAAAATTTTATCATCCTATAGCGTACAAGCTGCTGATGCTGATGGTTGAACAAAGTGTTAAAATAAGCAAACATATCTTTTTCTTATATCTTGATGTTTACTCCGTTTTTTCAGGGAGGAAAATCAGACCATGAGGCAATGAGTGACGAGTGGTTGCAAAATGGGAATTGCCCTATTGCAAAGTCATACCGAGCTGTGAGCCACGTCCTTCCTCTTGTAGCGAAGGCTCTTCAGCCCCCTCCTGGCATGAAATTTGAGTGCCCTCCGGCAGTGATTGCTGCTAGAAGTGCTATATCAAAGACCGCCTTTGCCAAAAACCTTCGACCGCAGCCACTGCCTGCAAAAGTATTTGTTATAGGCGTTTTAGGCATGGCAGCAAATATACCTTTAGGAATATGGCGAGAACACACAGAAAAATTCTCGCCCTCGTGGTTTGCCGCTGTCCATGCAGCCGTGCCATTCATAGGTATGCTTAGGAAATCTGTGTTAATGCCTAAGACAGCCATGGCATTTACCATTGCAGCATCCATTCTAGGACAGGTCATCGGCTCCAGGGCTGAGAGGTATCGACTGAAGACAGTTGCTGCAAAAAAACTGGTTCTTGCTGAAACTTCAAGCTGTGGGCCGAGTCCATTGGCCGTGGACAGAGTTAGAGAAGGACATTGTAGCGAGATTGTTGATTGGAAAAGTAATCCTCTGCAGGTTTCTGTGTCTTCATCGTCTGCAGACGTCTTCTGATGATGGTTTGTGTGTTTGATCTCATTTTCTGCTGTGTAAGCTGGTCGAAAACTTTATATATGTTCTACCATTTTTGTTTTTATTTTTTTTTATTTTTGTTTCTTGGACCTAAATTTTTAGCTATTTGAGAATAAGAGGGATAAAATATTTCTCGTGTTGTAATTTATACTCTGATCTGATTTACACAACAATTATGAAATGAGAATTTGGATGAGAAATGTTGAATGATCTTTCAGATTATCGAGTCCCCGTTTGGCCCCATTTCTTAAGTCCTTTTTTTGTTTTTTTAAACTCATTTTCAACCATACATTTTTCAATAAAATAATTTCACACGTGGATTCATAAATTTTTTCTACTTCTAACCACAAATTCTTCAAAAAGAAAATAAAATTACTTTTTAAAGAATATATTCTCAAAAAAATTTCTACCAAACAAGAATTAAGATATACAACTATCGTTTTTTGCACAAGTACTTGATAATATTTGTAAGAAAAGATATTTTACCTACGTGGTGAGTCTGGTGACTTGTTGGACAATTAAATCAAATAAGTGCTTCTAATTCGTAGCCTGATTTCCAATCCTTTGCTCAAAAGAGGAAGAGAGAACATCTGGCTCAAATAACGATCTACAATTTAGTCTCGAAATATTTTCACTCGAATAAAGTTAAGTGTACAACATTGATTGACAATCATTTGTCAAAATCTTAATATGTGATGTAGAAATTAATTTTTTAAAATGGATGGATATGATGATGTCAAATAGAATAGTTCAATAGTCAAAATAGAAGTTCGACAGGGGATAAATTTAAATTATATTTAAAAAAAAAAATAGTAACTAGGACGATAAACTAAAATATTTTAATTTCCATCTTGACCTCTATCCCTGTCCAGCTTCCAGGAATTCCCAAAAGTCTCATTCCACTATCATTCCTCCCTGTATCACTGCTATCTTAAAAGAGTGAATTCCAAATTCACTGTTCATTTTTGTCCCACAAATTTTCTAACTTCACCTCTTTCCAATCTGGTTTTTGCTACAGTATGGAGCCATTTTTGTTGACTATTGCAGTTGAAATTATATAAATATCTTCTCTACATCTTCTACCACATATCTTCTACAGTCGGGTTCTCTGTAATTTTCTTGCCTTAAGCTCACATTTTTCTTTGAAGAACTGCTGATAACTAACAGAAATTTTCTAGATTTATTTTCTTGAATAGTTACGCGGTGTTCTTGATAAACCAAGTATTGAAATATTTCTATTTGAAATAGGTTGGTGTTGTTAATTATTCAAGGTTTTTAATTATTAATATTTTCACTTCTCACTCTTTCTATATGTTCTTGGAGATATGATTGAGGATTTGGAGCTACATAAATTGAAAGAGCTGAGCAATTACGATGAGAACAACGACGAGTCAAGTACAAGTTTTTTGACCCAATCCTTTTAATTTATGGGAATTCCCTGGGAATTTTTGTTCTACTAGTTTTCATTCTTTTAATTTGGTTTTCGATATAATTTTATTTATTTTAGATCGCGTAATACAAAACGAATGATTTTTATGTGGTTTTGATCTGTTGGGTCTAATTTTATTCAAAAAAAGATTAATTTAATATTGTTAGGAAAATTGTCAATTACTTACATTTTCATCATATTTCATGTTATTTATTTGTTTGAATGATAAAGTGATTTAGATTCATTTTGGTATAATAATAAGAAGAAGACATTTAATATATATATATATATAAAAAAAAAAAATAGGTTCCAAGATATCATTCTTAAAGTAAAAATATTAAAATTTTCAACATTTTTAGTTAGGCTTTGCATTTTTTTCCTAAAGTTTCTATTATGATATTTATCATTAAACTATTATTGACAAATTGTAGACTCTAATTTGTATTTATTCTTCTCTTGTCTATAAGTTTATGTAGTCGATTAACACTTTCGATTTCTCACACCTAATTTTATACTGTTCATGAGGTAGTGAAGTGAACTTTACTATCCTCATTAGTAAACAAAAAAT
>CAIGRO010016260.1:0-10602 GCA_903798355.1 Fraxinus baroniana
ATTGTAGAAGAGTTTCATGAAGAAACTGTTTTAAACCAATTTTCATTAAAAGTTCTGTAATTCAGATAAAATACTTTCACGAAATTACACGTGTTCATTAGCTTCTTAATTTAATAAATATTTTTTAAAATTCTGTCAAACGGACCAATGTAAATGCCGGACTAAAGGCTAAATACATAAATGAATATAATGGTACGATGAATACACATGCAAGGAGGCCATTTGTCAAATTTATAGATGTCCTAAAGTCGTTAGCACAATAATTGTCAACTAATGTTTCTAATGTACTTTACCTTCTTATGATTCACTTTGTAGCCATTGTCAAATTGGGTGCTGCCTAGGCCTAGCTATGACTCTTCCTTTTTTATTTATTTTTGCATGTGAATCCTCAAAATCTTGGTTTTGCCTTTCTACTATGGTTAAAAATACTATGGAAGACTTTAGTATAACTAACAACCATCATGGAAAATTGTAACTTTTAAAAAAAGAAACCATCTATCATTTTATAATGTATACCAAGTTTGACAATCCCGTCACAATACTGGGGGGCCCGAGCAAAAAAATTTATATATTAATCCGACCATTTTTTATTTTTTTTTATTTTATTTTCTGGACCTCCTGAATCTTCCCCCTTGGTCTTCTACTCGTGGTATCGTGACATTTTACCAGTCAAATGACAAATGTTATGTCTTATAGTCAATGGTAAACTAATTATTTAAATTTGTTTAAAAAATATTTGTCCACAACATTATGGCGTGTGGTGCGGTGTACGTGCGGCTACATGCACATTGTTTGGTAATACAATCACATGGTGTTGGGTGGGCGGCAGGTAGGGATAATGGACCCAATCTTTATTTTTAAGTAAGATCTACTTTGAAATTAACGACCAATCATATGTGCAAATTGATTACTTGACACAATAAACGGTAGATCGGCACACCTCTTCTCTCTTTCCTTTTATAGTAAGTCTCATCATTTCCAAAAGAAGAAAAAAGAAGGGGGATTTTATTATTATTATTATTATTATTATTATTATTATTATTATTATTATTATTTTTTACAATTTTAAAGTTTTTAACCGAATAAAGGATCCGTTAAGTTAGTCGTGAAAAAATGGAATAGAGGGTTATTCAGATGAAGCACACTACATTTATAGAAAGAAAAATCAATAGAGCCAGAATACTCACACCATATAGGATCAGCGCATTTTTTATTTTTTAAATACACAGTGGGGCCCATTAAAAAAATAAAATAAAATAAAATTTAACGACGATTTTAATCGTGGCTCTTGTAAATCGAGAGATAAAGTTGAAATTAACGTGTTGTTTTTCGTGTATTGGTATCAAGAAAATAAATTCAATCCCCATTGGCTGTGGATTAAATTATTTTAGACCATTGGCTGTCGGCCACTAAAAAAATTGATGTCAAATATCCCCTACATCAGTTAAGTCCAAGACAAGTAAATAACAACTTCTTCATATTGTCAATTCACATGAAAAGATGTTTCAGTTTACCATCTAACCTTAATCAGGAAAAAGATTAGTGCAGTTCATTAGTATGAAATTGTCACAATTAAGTCATTCATCATTGAGATATGCTACGGTGCTCGGGTTGGTGCTCGGGCTTCGTGACAGGGGGGCCATGTGGCGCTCCCCTATTGGAAGGTCGCCTGTCTCGACAAAATATTTTATACATAAATCAATAAAATTTTTCTTACTTTTTAACTACACATTCTCCAAAAAAAAATACTATTCCATAACTCTATTATTTTATTTTTACGCACAAACAAATGTGTGTAGTGTGTGAAATACACTCTATTTTATTATTGCTAGATATATTTCTGAATAAATAGCAAAACCGATTGATATACCGTCAAAATCAGCTATCGATTTCTTATGGGATTGTCCTTAATTAATTAACAAATGAAAAGGTTTCGTATGGTGAAATATGAGCAATGTTTTTATATTATTTTTGGTATATAAAATTAATTGTTAATATATGAATTTAAACACATATTAAAATTCTTAGATACATAAATATAAGTAAATTCATTTATAATAACTCTAAGTTCATTTAGATCAAAATTCACCGAGGCTCTGTTTGATCCACATTCTTAAAAAATGCATTCTTTCAATACCCATTTTCAGCCACACAATTTTCAATAAAATAATATTATACGCAAATTCAATTTTTTTTTCTTTTTAACCACATATTTTTCATCGCATCACTATTTAAAATGCATTCTTTCCTTAAGACGTGCATCAAATAGGGGGCTAAGTCTAGATTAATATGAATGTTAATTAATTGAGTTCTAATAAAACTAAATTCATACACGACAGTTATTTTATAATGTTTATTACATATTAAAAAAATAAAAAATTTAATATTATTGAAATATTTGAATTTTGGTAGGGTTAAAATCATCCAACAAATTAAACACTGCTTAGTGAAATAATAATATTAGTAATCCTACTGCAATTATGTTTCTTTTGAATGTCAATTTTAGTTTATTGTTAGGTATTAAAAAGTCGTCCTTTTCTCCAAATTTTTGTCTTTCCCATAGAGTTATCCATCATCGCCCCCACCAAAGATAGTATATTATTTTATTTTGTAATATAGATGAAAATACCTAAATAAAGCGAAATAAAATGTCGAAAATTAATATGGCGATTGACTAATATCTTCTTTTAAAATTCACTTTTAATCCATGTACTGAAATCTCATATTGAAAAAAAAAAAAAAAAAAAACTCATACAAAATTAAGTAGTTAAATTATCATTATAACGTGAATTAAAATATTTGTGATTCCTCTTAAAAAAAACCTTTATGATTTTAGGAGAGAAATTGTTCCTTCGTGGTGGTTACACATTTCTTATGTGGTGGCGGGTACAATGTTCCGATCAACAACATCTCTTTTCATTGGACCACAGGGAAGAAAATGTTAAAAGAGTCGCATTAAGCAATTAAGATATCGAAGGACGTTTATAGAGCAAATAGTATACATTCCCCCTATAAAACGATGCTTTTGTCTTGATTATTGATGTAGTTTGTATGCTATTTTTTTTTTTGTCGGCAACCATTCGATTAAAAAGGATTTTAACAAATTGAACTTAGTACTAATCTTTGTCAAAACAAAATTAATTACGTGGCAGTTAATCTGATTCACAAGGGACTGGACCCACCTCCTTGATTTTTCCCCCACTGAGTTAATCACTCATTAATATCATAATCAATACCATTACCAAAATCTAACCACTCTTTTCATGGATTAAATGAATGAGGATTTGAACAAGATTGCTTAATTAATATATAAATTTTGATTAATCTAATTAATTAAAGAGTAATGTTATTCATAGTCGCTTACTGCGACAGTCGCCCTACGTGGCACAGAAATGACAAGTAATTATTTGATACATTAATGTGGTGATTTTCTTACCACATTAATGCATCAAACACACACTTGACATGTGTGTGCCACATAGGGCGACTGCAAATAATATTATTCTTAATTAAATTTGAGTTATAAAGGAAAAAAAATAAAGGAAACAAAAAATTAAAATAAATATTTGGAACATTAGTCCAAGGAAGAATAAAAGGAAAGAATACAAAAGATCCATATTCTTACCTTGCACAAAACAAACATACCATTAATACGCACCCTTTTGGAGCCTCCCCTCCTTTGCCTTCTTGCTACTATCAATTCTTTCACGAGAGAGCGTCAGCGAGTGACTCCGGTTACACCACCCACGCAGACCCACGCGCTAGCTCTATTCACAACCTTCCAAAAGTCACTACGCACCCATACCCCCTTACCACCCCCCTACACACACACATATATATCTCTCTCGGTTGAAAAACAAGACCAAACGAAAACCATCTCACCATCTTCTCTCTGTTTTCATTGGGTAGGTGAAAATGGCGAATTGGGGCAACCTAACGCACTACCTTACCTTAAAAACGAAGAAAACCAGACTCTTCTACATGGCGTTGACGGCCGTTTTATGCTCGGCGTTCTACCTCATCGGAATTTGGCAGCACGGCGGCTTAACCACCGGCGCCACCTCCTCCACCGTCCTGCTCACCACACTTCCATGCAACCCAACAAAAAACATCACTTTCACCACCCGCCCCAACAACAAAAACAACACCACCACCCTCGACTTTACCGCCCACCACAAAGCGGAAGAACTCATCCCCATGGAACCAGCGGCGCGTGTCAAACACTTCCCAGCATGCGATTCAAAATTCTCCGAGTACACTCCATGCCAAGACACTGCAAGATCTTTGAAATTCGACAGAAAGATGCTTGTTTACAGGGAAAGGCATTGTCCGGCAAAGCACGAATTGTTGAAGTGCAGAATTCCGGCGCCGTATGGGTATAAAACGCCGTTCCGGTGGCCGGAAAGTCGAGATTATGTTTGGTTTGCTAATGTACCGCACAAACATCTGACGGTCGAGAAGGCAGGCCAGAACTGGGTGAAATTCAAAGGGGACCGGTTCAGTTTTCCAGGCGGTGGAACTATGTTTCCACGTGGCGCCGGTGCGTACATTGATGACATCGGAAAATTAATCAACCTTAAAGACGGCTCCGTAAGGACCGCCATTGATACTGGCTGCGGGGTACGTGTATAATTCTTGGAAATTGCAGTCTATTTTCTACATCATTATATTATTTGATTTTTTTAGAATTTAAGATAATTACTTTGAAAATTACTTTAATAATTGATTTCAGCAAATCGTCAGTTGAAAAAAGAATTTTTAAGTAACAATTGTTAGTCACATGGTGAATGACTTTTCACTTGCTAGTTTACTGTTTTATTGCTTGAATTATTTTATTTTTTTTATTTCATCATTAAGACTTTAAATTCAATTATGAATAGAATTGTTTAACCAACTTTAGAATTTTTGGCTTGTGCACAACCAAGGTAGGTTTTTTCACAAGTTAACATCTACCCCAAAGAAAATTGGCTATATCACGTTAGAGCCGTGTAGGCCTGTATGTGTAATTAATATTTAATTATGGCGTTGACTATTGACTTTTATAAAGAATTTTAAATTATTAACATGCGAATAGATTTTAACATTTGAATATCGTATTTTCTAAATATTTTATGGTTTCCCAAAAATAAAATTTTATTTATTATACTCCCTAATAATGTATTGAACAAAACTCGACAAGATTTGAATTTTATTTTCTTTCTTAATATTGTCAAAAATCCAAACATTTGAATGCTGGTTGAGTGTATTAGCAATAAAGTATTCCTTAAATGATATTTCTTGTGCTAGGATCCGTTGAGTCATGGTAGATACATGCACGCGATGAATATTTGATAGTATAAATTTTCTTCTTCTGCACTCCAAGAATAAGTTTTTTTTTTCCCCTTAAATAATTACACAAAAGAACTGTGCTTACCTTTTCACGCTTCCATGATAAATGTATTTATTCCAATACAAAGAATTATAGAGCACGACTTAAAAAGCATTTGATTGACTTGAATCATGTTTGGTACATGGTACTCAATACTGGACGTATAATAGACAAATAGTATCTAGTACACTGTCTAATCCACCTTACCTTACGAAATTGTATTGGGGGATAAGGAAAGAGTGTAGAAAACGGCTTCTGACATAAATTTGTGCCAAGTTTCGAATTGAAAAATTTTGGTTAGTTATTGCCTGATGTTCTGCAGGTTGCTAGCTGGGGTGCTTACCTTCTCTCTCGAAATANTTGTGCCAAGTTTCGAATTGAAAAATTTTGGTTAGTTATTGCCTGATGTTCTGCAGGTTGCTAGCTGGGGTGCTTACCTTCTCTCTCGAAATATCCTACCGATTTCATTTGCACCAAAAGATACGCATGAAGCACAAGTGCAATTTGCTCTTGAACGTGGAGTTCCTGCGCTGATAGGAATTTTAGCCTCGAATAGGCTACCTTACCCTTCAAGGGCCTTTGACATGGCTCATTGTTCACGCTGCCTTATTCCATGGGGCCAGTATGGTAAATAATCTGTTTTAACATATGATATGTTGTATGTGTAAGTAAGGAAACTGTGAAAATTAATGTTTTAACTTCCGAAAATTCTTGGGTAGATGGACTTTACTTGACTGAAGTTGATCGGATTTTGCGACCTGGTGGATATTGGATTCTGTCTGGACCACCAGTGAACTGGGAGAATCACTGGAAAGGCTGGAACAGAACAAGAGAGGACCTGAATCAAGAACAAAATGGAATCGAGAGAGTGGCAAAGAGCCTGTGCTGGAAGAAATTGGTACAAAGAAATGACCTTGCCATTTGGCAGAAGCCTACTAATCATGTGCACTGTAAATTACAGAGGAAGATTTTCAAGAAGCCTCCCTTCTGCCAGGCTCAGGAAGCAGATAAAGCATGGTACGTTAAGATTAAACGCTTTATTTATTAATACCATAAACTCACTTGTAACACACTAATGCATTTTTCTATTTTCACTTTTTGCGTTGAGTCAAATTGGCCATAATTTTCGATTTTTATGCATTTTCTGATTTTAAATTTGTACTGTTGCAGGTATACCAAGATGGAAGCCTGCCTGACTCCTCTGCCTGAAGTGTCTGATATCAAAGAAATTTCTGGCGGGTCTCTAGCAAATTGGCCGCAGAGATTGACTGCTGTTCCACCGAGAATTCTTAGTGGAAGTGTAAAAGGAGTCACAGCAGAAATCTTTGAAAAAGATACAGAATTGTGGAAGAAAAGAGTATCACACTACAAGGCCTTAGACTCTCAATTAGCAGAGCCTGGAAGGTACCGTAATGTACTTGATATGAATGCCAACTTGGGAGGATTTGCAGCTGCACTTATCAATTATCCCTTGTGGGTTATGAATGTCGTCCCTGCTGAGGCAGAAGTGGATACACTTGGGGTTATCTATGAGCGTGGATTGATTGGGATTTATCAGAACTGGTATGCCTCTTTTCATCCTATGAATCATTTTTAAAGTCGTACAAAATATTTTCTTCCAGTAATGAAAATCACAAATATTCATTTGCTCGATACTCGTTTATTTAGCTCTCCGTATGTTGTTTCTGATCCGAAATATTATCCTAGGTGTGAAGCCATGTCTACTTATCCAAGGACTTATGACTTCATTCATGCTGACTCAATATTTACCCTCTACAAAGACAGGTACTTTATTCTGGTTTCTTCAGAGAAAACATCATAGAACATATTATTATAGAATACCAACTGACTGAACATTTTCTCACATCGATAAATGCAGGTGTAATGTGGAAGATATTCTGCTTGAAATGGACAGAATATTACGACCTCAGGGAAGTGTGATTATACGAGATGATGTTGATGTTTTGGTCGACGTCAAGAGCATAGTTGATGGACTTCAATGGGACAGCAGAATGACTGACCATGAAGGCGGTCCTCATGTGCGCGAAAAGCTTCTAATTGCAACCAAGCAATACTGGACTACCCCAGCCAACCAAGATCAAAAAGTGTCAAAAACTACTTCATAGTGGTTTTTTGAATTTACATTAATCTGATTTTTGATTTCATTTTTTTTTTAACTTTTCTTTTTGTCAATAGCTTTCCTTTTTTTCATTATTATGATTTTTATACTACCCCAACCGCTTTTGAATATCACATTTGGTTGGAGTTTCAACCTAAGATAACTGGGAAACAACAAGATTTGAACGATTTATTATTGGAAACTCACATTGTACTGGTGGCATTTTTAAGTCTCATTTGCTGTGAATGAAGTTTGATTGACTCTATCTATAAGCACAAATTTGAAGCGTCTTGTTATTACAAGTTTACAACTAAGATACATTCTTATACTCAGTGATTATGTAAATTTGGTTGCAGGAGACTTGCTGTTCGATGATTGCTTGTATAACTTATGTATCTCTTCGTAACAAAATAAGGAAAAGTTCACCAATGCAAAATACACCAACAAAGTTTGACTAACTCTCAAAAGTTTGAACTCGATTGTATAAGTCTACTCATAAGTGAGTACCAAGATTCGAATCCTTAACTATCAATGGTGTAAAAGTTTGTCCTTATATTGAGCTTACCAAGCCATCACTCCAAACGAGGAATTCCTTGTTGGATTGGCAGATGCGATATAACGAGAGAATGTACAAATCAAGTTAGGTACCCTAAACCCCACCGGCACTCCCTCCAATAGGGGGTCGTCGGGTGTCCATTATGGACATCCGGATGGATCCCTTGATGTACCTCAAGACTTACCCTCTTTCCCGCAGACACTCCCTCCAATAGGGGCCGCTAAGTGTCTATTATGGACACCCGGATGAATCCATTGATGTACCTCAAGACTTACCCTCTTCAAATAGGGTTATCTTAATTCTTAATGGACACTCGGATGGATCTCTTGATGTACCTCAAGACTTATCCTCTTTCAAATAGGGTTATCCTAAAGCAAGCTTGCCATGGGCTATTCAATTTCAAGAAAGTTCATTGATATGATTAGACACTAGGGACAGAGATCTGGACTCTAGTGGCCAGCCCAACAGTCCAATTTAGAAATCTTACACGGGCGAAGCCCACGTCTATTGCTCACTCACTTTCCACATTCGTAGAACACAGAACACTGAAATCCGGGGAGAGCGTGAGAACCGAAAACCCTCGATAGCAATACATCGTTTGGGTGTTAACAGATCACGAAATGGAGGCGGAGGACGATGCCACTGGACAGATGATCGAGGATGAGGAGATCTACGTTAACGGTGGAGAAGATGGTGACGATTCGAAGCGTCACAGACCAATCATAAGTAGCGAGCAACTGGATATCGAGGCGTACGCTGCTCTGTACACCGGACGCACGAAGATCAGTCGGCTTATGTTCATCGCGGAGAAATGCGGCAACGCTTCGATGCAGTTGGATGCCCTGAGGATGGCTTACGACGAGATTAAGAAGGGGGAGAACACGCAGCTGTTCAGAGAGGTTGTGGAGAAGATTGATGGGCGTTTGGGTCCCAATTATGGGCCGGATAGTGCTTGGGCTGATGCTGTGGACAGGCGGGCCGAGTTTAGGAAGGAGAAGCTCGAGAACGAGCTTAATGCTTACAGGGTATAGTAATTATCACTAAACTACATTAACACAGTTGCACGGATATCTTTATTGTATTTTCAAGCTGCGCTGTGCTTTATTCGTCCTACTTTTTCTGTCTATATTCATGTGTATTAAATATTTGTTAACATACTTGTGTATTTTGTTTTTTTTGTTTGCAATTATAGAGTGCATTTGGGATGAGCATTAACTCAATTCTATTGTGAGTAGTAGATGGAGTTAGAAAATATTGGATTGCAGTCTTTTTGTCACTTTTAAGAGTGAGCATCATATGGTTATTTACTATTGACATCGGTATGCTAACTAGCTTTTTGCTTTGTCATTTTTTCAAATTAGAGAGTTCTTCTAAGTATACGTGAGACTCTCGTATGTGGAAATAAAACATTTCCTGCTTTTGTCTAATTGTTTGATTATGTTTGGCTTGATAAAATCAACATAGTTTTTCAATAGAATTGTTGGATCTTTGTGATATATGATTTTCAGAAACCACTGATACTAATAGTGGCTTTGTTGCTTACCTATTCTGAAGCAGAAAAGATATTAAAATATTCTTTCGGAGAAAAAATAATTTTTTTTGCCCGTTTGTTGTATTCCCTAATTTGTGAGCATTTTTTGTCAGCAATTATTTCTTATTCACACAAGTTGTTGTTCTACTGGTAGTTTGTTTAGTACAATGGACCTTCACTTACTATGACTGCGAGGTTTCTGTATGTTGTTTTTCATGTTGAAAACAGGAACTCTGGCTTTCGAGTTTTGGTCACAGACCAGGGCAAGTAGATATGAACATGTGGTCAAATATTTTTATTGGTCATGCATCAATTTCTTATTTTGCATGATGAATTTACCCGTTGAGATAATGGTTACAATTCTTGTCATTTTGGACCTGTCAATTATGTTTGAAGACAACCAGGATGTTTCAGTTTTCCAGCCTATTCATTTCCTCTCTTTTCATGCAGACAAATTTGATAAAAGAGAGCATTCGAATGGGATACAATGATTTTGGAGATTTTTATTTTGCACATGGTCAGCTTGGAGATGCATTTAAGAATTTCGTCCGAACCCGTGATTATTGCACGACATCAAAGCATATTGTTCACATGTGTATGAATGCAATTTTGGTTAGCATAGAGATGGGTCAGTTCACTCATGTTACGAGCTATGTTAGTAAGGCTGAGCAAAGTCAAGATGCCTTGGATTCCATTACAATAGAAAAATTACGTTGTGCTGCTGGATTGGCTCTCCTAGAAGGCAAGAAGTACAAGCTTGCAGCTCGGAAGGTTTGCCAATTGAATCTTCATTTTTCTTTTTTCAGTATTGTAAATTGTGATTGTTTTTAGTCCGCATGCCATGTTATTTTACGTTTTCCGTCTAACAAAAATTTAGAGTAGCATTCTAAAGATGATATCCAAGCCTGTAATTTGACAGACTTATAAGAGTTACAAATGACAAATGTTACATTACTTGTGTGTCAATTGGAGCGTAATATCAGTTTCATTGAATGAAAAGGTTGTCCCAAAAAAAAAAAAAAAGGAAA
>CAIGRO010016361.1:0-18330 GCA_903798355.1 Fraxinus baroniana
ATCAAAACATTTTATGCAAGTGGTAGTGAAAATAAATTTTCATGCACAAAAATTAATCTTGTTTATTATAATCAAAACATTAAGGATGAAATCAACCATAGGTCAACAACTTCAACGAGGTCTCCTTCAAGAAATGCTTTTAACTCTTTACCAACTTACTCACATGCCACTGCCACCGTATTTAAGAATGTAAGTAGCATTTCTCGTCTACGAAGGGATGAAATTTGTAGTCGGTACATGTTGTGATACTGAGAATTGCGTGGGCATCGACATGGAACTGTGCAAATATGATTTGGGGTCGACATGGAATATTGTACAGGTGGCTCAATGTTTCTTCCGCCATCAACCATAGCGATCTTTATATTTCTTTATCTTTTACGCGTACTTGATGTCGAACCAGACTGCATTTTTGATTCGACGTTAATTGATAAATTGTAATTCTAAATAAGTGCAAATCTATAGCATGAAAAGGAAAATACACTTTGCTTTCTTCGATACCATCTCCAATGGGCTCTTTCTTCAAAGTTTCTTTGGCGCTCTCTTCCGTCGTGTCATTTTCGGATCCAATATTGGTACGCTATCAGTTTTTGATAAATCAGTACAATCATTAAAGAGCCGAAGCGTACTATGAAGCGAAATGGAAGCGCTTCCAAAACTCGATTTTGTAGTCATAAGCTCTTTACATGGACATTTTATCCAATTCATTATCGCACGCGACTGAATTTCATCATCTGCAGCAAGGTCTGCCAACGCCCAACTGCGCAAAACCCTTTGACATCTCTTCGTATCTCAATTGTGAAGGGGTACTAACTAATCCATCATACTTTACTGACACCCTTGTATGAGCTCATCGAACATCTCTCCTCCATCTTCGTAGTATATACCTATCCGGAATATATGCGATGTCATTCCAAATAAGCACTACGATCGCACGCCTGCAAAGTATTCCTTGAAACTCGAACAAATGGCAGCTGCAAACAATCTCATATGTATCCTGCACAAATGAGACGTGGAACGTTTTCCTCTTACGACCACTTTCATACATAACAATCTCTCGTACATCGAACGTCAAACAAAAAGATTCTTCAATGTAGACATGACATTGCAATAAACCTTTCTCGTGAACTCTTTCTGAACTTCCATGATTTTAGAATTGGTGTATACTGTCTGATGCTGTCACAGTGTCACTCCATTTCAAATTGTGTTGCACATGGTACCATTTGCTAGAATAATTTGAAATCAACTTGGAACTCCTTCTCAACCTTATTTCTCAAGACATGTTCATACCGTTCCACAAATTGCTTCAACGAGGTCTTCGAATGTATATAATCATCAAAGAAAGCATGCATACTCTCACTTCTCTGCATGGTTGACATCCCTGCCCAAAAAGTGGTTTTCAAATACAAGGAACCCAACGCCCTCTATTTTCGTATAATCCCGACAACCAATCATTTTCATGCAAGCCATATCTATCAATCATCGCTGTCCAGACGTCTTCAAATTCTTCACAGAACTGTGAATCATAAACCAATCTGTGTATAGCATCGAATATTGAATCCTTATCCACGCGGGATCCAAACTTCTCTGGTAGCTTCTTCAAAATATGCCACAAACACCATTTATGCTTCATATTTGGAAAAACTGAATCGCATTTTGCATAGCCTTATCTTGATTCTTAATTATTCCATGTGGAGTTTCACCATGTATGCACTGAAGCCATGTCCTGAACAACCAAACAAAAGTGTCAGTGTCTTCACTCGATACCAAACCACAACCAAACAATATTGATTGTCCATGATGATTTACACCAATAAATAGGGCGAAAGGCATGTCGTACTTATTTGTAAGATACGTGGTATCAAATGTAACTACATCGCCAAACTCCTTGTACGCCTGCCTACAATGGTAGTCTGCCCAAAATACATTTCTAAGACACAACTCGTCGTCCAAATCCATATCGAAGTAAAACCTTGGGCTTTGTGCTTGCATTTATGAAAAATATGCATGTATTGCTGCTGCATCTCCTTCTCTCCATATCCCAAGAGTATCTGAAGATGTAGATATCTTGGCTTTACAATCTATCTTAACTGTTGGTTGTGGCTTCAATGAACAGCTATTTGAACCACTTATTCGACTTTCACGACTACATGTCAACGTCACATATCTCAATAGCCCATCGTCCCCTTTTTTCGAATTCATTTTCTTTACTGGAAAACCAACTGCATAAGCATATTTGGAGTAGAATTCATACATATCTTTTTCATATTTAAATAGCATACCAACCTTGAGCACATTTACAATGTTTTCCCCCGATTTTTCACATTCAACTATGTTCACAGATTCCAATGTTCATAGATTCCATCACGTTCTCATTATCAGATTCTACCAACACATCATCGTGCTCGTTCTGCACGTCTTCCATACTCTACAAACATTGGATGAATTAGTAGAAGGCATAGTGATGACCAACAATTTTCAAAACCAGCCATTGAACGTGATGGTACGTGACAAATACATTCCATGGATGAATTGTTGGTAAGACCAATAAATAAAAAAAACATATTAACTAACTTAATAGATAAAAACCTTATTTATTAAAAGTATATGAAAGGCAAAAACGGTGAGCTTTCCATAAAGTCCTATAAAAAAAATTTGAATTTAAATAGAACCAAATGAAAGAGTGTAGAAATTACCTACGTTCGATTCGCCTCCGAAGTCAGGAAGGGGTAATGTGGGAGAGAATTAGCAAGAGAATTATATAGAAAGGGCTAATGGTGGTAAATGGTATCTCTGTTGAATTTGGGGATTCCAAATTTAGGGCAAATATGAGTTTAACTCAAAGCTTTCTCAAAACCCTCAAAAATCAACCTTCACTCTTGTTCACACTTTTTTCGGGCAAGGTAATGGAGAAGATTTTCGTGGGCATTTGACCATTCATTTCGAGAACCGGCTACTTCAAAAAAAAAGAAAAGAGGAGAATGGGATGTATTTGGGGAAAGTGGATTTCATTATTCTGTGGAATGAATCGGTCCGGTTCAATTTTTTTTTATTTTTTTTATCCACACTAGTCTTCCCTCCAATTTGCAAAGAATTGCTGCCAGCTCGCCATTTTTTAAATCCCTGTTTTTAGCCTGGTTCTAACCTTGGGTCGGTAGCTTTACTCTATGTATAAAAGTTACTCACCAAATGTATGTTATTATAACTTTAGCCTATTCTTCCTCACCTATCTCTGACATTTATTCTCTATCGTTCGACAGTCGATTGACGATCGGAGTGCAAATAATCGTCAAATATTTTTCTTGATCGATGACCTTTGCACATTAACGATGTGGTCCAGCATACACATGATGTCTAGGTGGACGAAAATGTGGTTGAAATTCTGTTGACACGTGATCTTCTTAAATTACAAAGCCAACACTTGCTACCCAAAAATATAAATTATAAGGGTGTGTTTGATTGCATTTATTTTTTATGAAAAATGTTAATTTTTCATCCAAAATCTTATTTTAAAGTGTTTGATTGCTATTTTTCTTTTCATGAAAAATATTTTCCAACTTTTAAAAATACGTTTAATTTTTCTTGTTTTTAAGGAAAATATTTTCTTTTGGTAAAATAAGTTTTTGCTTTCCAGAAAATAAGGAAAATATTTTCTTTTTAAAAATATATTTTTCATAATAATCAAACACACTTTAAATTATTTAATTTATTTTATAAATCAAGAAGCATCCAACTACTATATTCTGAGTAATCTTTCAATTTTCTTCCACTTTAATATAGGGAGTTCAATGAAGTTTTAAAAAGAAAAATGAAAGACAAACACAAATTATAAAATGAAAAGCATTGATTTATTTATCCCATGTTTGACAACAATTAAAATGGATTTTTTTTTGGGGAAAATAAGTTTTGAAATAGTATTTTTTTTTTGAAAAATATATGGTTAAAAAGTGAAAAAAAATTAAGTTTGTGTGCAATTTTTTTTTTTTTTTTAGAATGTGTAAAATGAATTTAAAAGAGAAAAAAAAAGAATTTTATTTTAAAAATTGTCAAAAAAGAGCTTATGGCGTATTCGGTAGAAATTAAAATCGGATTAAAATTAAAAAATTAGTCGTTATTGTTGACTTTTATTAGACGAATGTAATCCAATAACGACTATATTTTCAATTTTAATTGGATTAAAATCCCTATCAAACAAACCCTTAAATTGATTCATATTTACAAGTCAACAAGACTTCCAATTAAAGAGTAAGTCAATGTTTAAAATTGTATTAAATGTTTGGACTTTGGATATGTGGACAATTAAGTACAAGTAAGAACAAATTTACAAATTCGATCAATTTCATGGGCTACTCATATTCAATATTGAACAACTATTATAAGCCATTGCAAATGTCATTCTACTAAATTATCAACACCATTCTCATTTTTATCCCGAAATCTCCCATTTTGTCCTTAGCCATCAATGTGTCCTAAATTCACCCCAATTTTAACGAAGTTGAAGGATCTGTTTGAATAAATAAACATAATCAAAGGGTATGAATAGAAATTAGTCAAAAATGAAAATTGACCACCAATGCAAGCTCCAAAATCTTCTGAAGCCCGAAAACAAAATTTTGACAAAAAAAAAAAAAAAACCTCTAATTTTATATACAGACAGAGAGAGGAGTAAAAAGATTTACAGAGATTCGTCTTCAGCTATTCAATCGATCTGGTGTTTTTCTCTCTTCTTCGAATTCTCTCAATCTGATTATACTGTGACTTAGTTTCGTCTCGTTATCCAATCTCGCAACTCAACTCTGTAATCCCAACTTGTAAGTTTTCAGATTCAAAACCCTAGACAAGAATTTGACATCACATTTCACCATTCAATTTTTTGGTTATTTGTTTTCAAGATTCAAAACCCTAGACTCTTCAATTTCACTGTTTGGTTCATTTTTAAAATCCCGTTTTTGCCTTTTGTTGGGTATTTTGTGATTTGTCTAATTTGGTTTGATAATTTTTGCTGAATTTTTTTGTAGGGTTTGGATTCGGAGAAGGATTTGTGGCCTTTGAAGTGAAGAGCGGATTGTGAAGGAGCAGTATGAGCGTCGATAACCCAGGTGAAGAACGGAATAGATTTGGTTGCTGTGAGTTATATTGGTGAAAGATTTGTTTGGGACGTTCCATGGGCGATGGCGGTGTTGCATGCGTGCCTTCACAGCATGTTATGGAGAAGTTTTCAATTTGCGGAGGCAAGACTAATGGCAACACCAAGATCAATTCTTCTTCAAACTCTTCACTCAGAATGAGTTCAAAAATGAAGGGGAAAAAAGAAAGGCGAGGTGAATTGGGTTTGAAGAATATTAGCCGTGATAAAGAAGTTGTTAAGAATCATGGCAATGGTGAAGTTTGCAGTAATAATAAAGATGAGGTGGAAGAAGGTGAATTGGGAACTTTTCCCATTGAGAATGGGGAGTTTGTTCCTGAAAAGCCGGAAAGGAAACATGAGATTAAGGGTGAGTTTGAAAAGAGCGAGTTTGTTACTCCAAGGTGGCGAAAGGGTGGTGGTGAAATGGATAGGGAGGGATGGCGGTCATCAAAGGATGAATTGGAGAAAGGGGAATTTGTACCCGACAGATGGCGTAGAAGTGAGTTCGAATTTCGGGGTGATGATTATGGCTACTCAAAGTCGCGAAGATATGATTCTGCAAAGGAAAGAGTATGGAAACTTGAGCATGAACGAACACCACCTTATTCAAAAGAAAAGGGATGGAAGGTTGACCGTGAACATGAGTGGACTTCACAGTCCCGTAAAGAAAGGGGTTGGAAAGGCGACCATGAATGGTCGCCACCTTCTTCAAAAGAAAAGGGGTGGAAAGGTGATCGTGAACGTGAGTGGACACCGCCTTCATCGGGTAAGTATACAGTTGGGAAAGAGTTTAATAGAAGTGGTGGGATTAATCCGCATGCAAAGAAGTCTACTTCTAGATATGAAGCTGACAGGAATCTGAGGATCGGTTCTAAAGTTGTGGACGAGGAAGGTTTCTACAAGAATGACCTCAATAACGGTAAGAATCATGCAAGAGACTATTCCTTTGGTAATCGCCCAAAGCGGTATGGTAATGATTCAGATAGCATTGACAGGAAGTACCGTGGTGAGGGTGATTTCTACTCTAATTCAAAAATTCGAAAGCTTTCTGATGAGGGTAGTCGCTCTACATACTCGTCAGAGTACTATTCTGGCCGTTTTGTTGAGAGACAGAGTAAAACTGCTCCTTCAGCGCGGAACATTCCATCTGAAAGGTATTCTTCTAGGCATCTTGAGTCATCTAGAGCAGTTTCTGACAGGCATAATAGCAGTCCACGTCATTCTGAGCGGTCCCCACGAGGTCGGCCCTGCAATCAGGATGAACGGGGACGGAGCCCAGCCCGACCTGATAGGTCGCCTTATGATCGGAGGCATCAGTATGAGAGAAGTAGGTCTCCATACGATCGGAGCCATCAGCATGACAGAAGTCGATCTCCCTATGATCGGAGTCATCACTACGACAGAAGTCGGTCTCCCTATGTTCGGAGCCATTACCATGATCATAGATATCAAAGCCCTAGCTATGTGGAGCAGTCCTCCCATGATCAAGGTCGAAGCCATGATGGCAAGACTCGTAATTCAACTACATTGGAGCAGTCACCATTTGATCATGGTAGGTCCAGTGACCGCAGGGAAACAAATTGGAGAAGTGGATCGAGCGAGAGGCAGTCGAATCATTATGAAAGAAAAGGACAAGAACCGAAGCATAACCAGAAGGGTTCTGGTGGGAATAATTCACATGTTTTAGCTAAAGAGTCACAAGATAAAAGAAATTTGGATATTGAGAATGGCTCCAATGATAAAACTGGCAGCAATGCTTCTTATCTGGAAGAGCTGTCTGAAAGTCCTATTTTAAAGAGTAAAGAATCTCCTCTGGAAAATGGAGCCACTGAAGAGCTGACATCCATGGAAGAAGATATGGATATCTGCAACACACCTCCACATGTCTCAGTGATAACAGATGTGGCCGAGGGAAAGTGGTACTACTTGGATCATTTTGGTGTGGAACGGGGGCCTTCTAAATTGTCCCATTTAAAAACATTGGTTGAGGAAGGATATCTGGTATCTGACCACCTAATCAAGCATTTCGATAGCGACAGGTGGGTAACTGTTGAAAAAGCAGTTTCCCCATTGGTTACTGCGAATTTCCCTTCAATTGTTTCGGACAAAGTTACTCAGCTAGTGTGCCCTCCTGAGGCTCCTGGTAATTTGTTGGCAGATAAGGGAAACTGGGCACTTACTGGTGGCCTGGCTGGTGAGGAATCAATGGCCCATTCTTCAGATCCAATATTCTGCTCCGAGGACAATTCAGCTGTATCAGAGCATTTGGAAGATCTGTATATTGATGAAAGAATTGGAATGCTGTTAGATGGTGTTGAATTACTTCCTGGCAAGGAACTTGAGACAGTTGGGGGTAAGCTAATCTTCTATCATTTGTCTATTGACTATTCTACCCTAAATAAGTTTTAAGTTACTCTTATATGCCAGGTGGCATTAAATGATACTAAAGCACCTCTTTAATTGTTGCCACTTGGCAATTTACTGCTACATGTAAATTATTTAAACTTTATTTTATTGTTAACCTTAAAATTATCTAACTGAAACTTTGGGCTGTGAACCAGCTTCTGTTTCGTAAGTGTTTTTCCATTTTTCCTGTATAATTAATTTCATGTTTCGGAGCTCATGAAGGAAATTTCTTTCAGAAGTGCTGCAAATGACGTTTAGGCCTGGGGAGTGGGAGAGAGGTGGAAATATCGAAGGTACGTTGTTTTATATTTTTCGTTGTCCCATTTATTCAAATGATCTCTTTCAGGTGGTCAATGTAGTTATATAAGCTGCTCTATTGGCTGATATTGCTGGAGTGGTTTGGATTTTTGGAGCTTCTGCTCTTTTAATTACAAATGAAGTTGGACTGTAGCAAATTCTTTCTTGGATGACATGTTTCCTGCATGTCTATGCATATCTTAAGTGGCCTTCCGGCATACTAGAAATGTGTTGATATATTATCCATATATTACTATGCTAGTAATATGAAATTTTCCCACATTCAGCTGAATCTTCTGAACAATCATACTGGAATGTCCTTGTGTTTGCTTTTCATTTTCAGATTACTACACATTGTGTGACATGCTGCAACATAGTATTCTTTACTGTAAAACCTTTTATATAAATTCTTGGTATGCACTTGCTGCACTTTTATGGAAGAACTTATTTGGAGAATTTGCAGATTTCACTTGGTGTCAACTTCACTTAAGTGAACAAAGTGAGGAAAAAAGTGGCAATGGTTCATATGGTATTACTGAATTTTCACTGAAAGACACTGCAGATTCAAGCTCCGTTATGCTGACCCCATCTGAGAAAGATAATACTTTTGCTTGTATTGACACTGGTGAATGGTTTTCTGGCCAGTGGTCGTGCAAAGGCGGGGATTGGAAGAGGAACGAGGAAGTTTCTCAAGATAGATCTTGGAAGAGGAAATTTGTTCTTAACGATGGCTATCCTCTATGCCAAATGCCAAAATCTGGCCATGAAGACCCTCGATGGCAGCAGAAAGATGATTTGTACAATCCTTCCCAGAGCAGAAGACTTGACCTCCCACCATGGGTCTTTACCTCACCAGATGAACTGAATGAACCCGTCAGTGCAAGCAGACCAAGTCAAACTAAATCTGCCTCTGTTAGGGGACTGAAAGGAATAATGCTTCCAGTGATCAGGATCAATGCATGTGTGGTAAAAGACTATGGGTCATTTGTTTCCGAGCCTCACATGAAAGGTAGAGGAAAGGAAAAATATTCTTCAAGGTCCACACGACCATATTCAGTAATTGGTGAACCAAAGAGGTTATCAGAAGATGGTCACTCAAAGAGCTTGAATGAGCAAGATTCACAGGGTTCTTGGAAGAACAGCACATCCTTCAGTGTACCAAACAACCGCCTCTGCAGAGCAGATGAGTTGCAGTTACATATGGGTGATTGGTACTACCTAGATGGTGCCGGGCATGAAAAAGGACCTTTATCATTTTCAGAGCTGCAAGTATTGGCAGATCAAGGTGTAATCGAGAAGCATAGCAGTGTGTTTAGAAAACATGATAAAATTTGGGTCCCAATTACCTCTACTGCCACAGTACCTGAGCCTGGTGGAAAGTTTGAAAATGACAATACTATAGCATCAACTGATACTTCTGGAGCTTCTCTGTCAGAATCAAGGGCTATATCAAGTGGAAGCCACATAGTTTCAACTAAGTTCCATTTCTTACTTCCACAGTTCATTGGATATACTCGAGGAAAGCTCCATGAATTGGTGATGAAGTCGTACAAGAGTCGGGAGTTTGCTGCAGCTATAAATGAATTCCTAGATCCATGGATCAATGCTAGACAGTTGAAGAAAGAGATGGACAAACATATTTACCTATCAGGTACTGATATTACAAAAAATTACCCTCGGTAGTCATTAACAGAGTACTTAGATTTGTGCAAATTCTACCTCTTGGGAGTCTTTCAGTTTTCCACATTTATTAAATAAATATATTTTTATTATCTTTTATTATTTTTCTCCATTAAGGGTGTTATTTTTGCAGATCATTTTCGTCCCAGCAAAAGAGCTAGGGTCGAAGGAAGTGAAGAGGAGGATGAGATGGAAGAAGATGCATCAACTTTTCAGAAGGACAAATGCACATTTGATGATTTATGTGGCAATGTGGCTTTCTGCATAGGAGATGAAGCAGATTCTAAGATTGAGAGAGGAAGCTGGGATCTGCTGGATGGTCATGTACTGGCGAGAGTATTTCATTTCCTTAGTGCTGATCTTAAGTCACTGTTTAATGCCTCTTTGACTTGCAAGCACTGGCAATCTGTGGTCAAATTTTATAAAAATATTTCTAGAGAGGTTGACTTTCTTGCCATTGCCCCAGATTGCACTGACTCCATGATCTTGAAAATAATGGTAAGTTTTACTTGTATATATTCTTATGGGCGTGTGGTTTATATTTTGGGTGTTTTTCTTTCTTTTTGTTTGTTTTCTTTATTATGTTATTGGAGGTTGGGATCCAAGAATATTTATTTATTTTTTACTTGTATATATATATAATGTGAGCTTAATGTTTCCTATTTTTTTGCAGAATGATTACAACAAAGAAAAAATAACGTCCTTGTTCCTACGTGGTTGTACTGGCGTTACTTCTGGAATGCTTGAAGAAGTTCTTTGGTCATTTCCATGTTTGTCATCTATAGATATTAGAGGTTGCTCTCAGTTAGAAGATTTGGTTTGTAAATTTCCAAATATTAAATGGGTCAGGAGCCGGATGAGTCTAACTCGCATAACTGACAAAAGTTCATCAGCTTCTAAGACTTATAGTGGGCTGGATAGTAAAATGGAAGATTCCAGTGGATTGAAAGAATATTTAGAAAGTTTGGATAAAAGAGACTCTGCAAATCAGTTTTTCCGTCGAAGCTTGTATAAGCGTTCAAAGCTATTTGATGCTAGAAAGTCATCCTCTATCCTCTCAAGGGACGCTCAATTGAGACGCTTGGCTATGAAAAAGTTCGAAAATGGATACAAGAGGATGGAGAAGTTTATAGTTTTAAGCCTAAGGGACATCATGAAGGAGAACACGTTTGAGATCTTTGAGCCTAAGGTATTAACTTTTATTTTGTTTTATTTATTTATTATCTGTTTGTTTATCTAGGATATTCATGAGAACATGCTTCTAAAACTAATATGACCCATTTCTCCTTGTTAATTAGGTTGCTGAGATCGAGAATAGAATGAAAAATGGTTATTATGCTAGTCGTGGCTTGAGTTATGTCAAAGAAGATATCGGACGGATGTGCCGGGATGCGATTAAGTAAGTTTTCTATGTTCAATGCCCATTGCAAAGTGTTTGATGCTTTGAATTATATAAGCCTCCATTTCAGTCTGAATTCCAGTGCCCGTACAAAAATAGTTTTTGTTACTTGACTTTATTTTCCTGTTTCTTTTCTTCTTTCTATAAGATTTGGATTGTGGGGAGTGGGTGGTTACGAATGTTTGTAAAATTAAATTGTAATACTTTATGTACTATAATGCTGCACTCAATTCACACCTATTACTTATTCTTGATGCTTGCTTCTAATTTTAATAATTTTTTATGATTTCAGAATGAAAAATCGCGGTGATTCCAGAGATATGAACCGAATCATTACATTATTTATCCGTCTAGCTACGAGCTTGGAAAAAGGTTCGAAGCTTTCTCATGAAAGAGATGTGATAATGAAGTCTTTGAAAGATGACTCACCTCCTGGCTTTTCCTCTACTTCGTCAAAGTATAAAAAGAATTTGAGTAGGGTGTCAGACAGGAAGTACTTGCATAATAGTTCGTCATTCATTAATGGTGCTTCTGATTATGGAGATTATGCATCTGATAGAGAAATTAGAAGGCGTTTATCCAAATTAAATAAGAAATCTATGGACTCAGGGAGTGACACATCTGATGACCTTGACAAATCTTCTGGTGAAAGTATGAATTACAGTGAGAGTTCTGCGTCAGACACTGAAAGTGACTTGGAATTACGGTCAGAAGGTGGAACTGGAGAGTCAAGAGGGGATACATACTTATCTCCTGATGATGGGTTTGATTCTTGGGCCGATGAACGTGAATGGGGTGCTCGCATGACAAAGTCTGGCCTTGTTCCACCTGTTACCAGAAAGTATGAAGTCGTTGATCACTATGTAATTGTTGCGGATGAGGACGAAGTGGAAAGAAAGATGCGGGTTTCTTTACCTGATGATTATGCTGAGAAGCTGAATGCACAAAGAAATGGCACTGAGGAGTCGGACATGGAAATTCCTGAAGTTAAGGATTACAAACCCAGAAAATTCCTGGGAGATGAGGTGATAGAACAAGAAGTGTATGGGATAGATCCGTACACTCATAATCTTCTTCTGGATTCCATGCCGGAAGAATCAGACTGGTCTCTTGCTGATAAGCATTTGTTTATCGAAGATGTTCTCCTTTGTACACTCAACAAGCAGGCCAGGCACTTCACTGGCACTGGAAACACTCCTATGATTTATCCTTTGAAACCTGTATTTCAAGAGATATTAGAAACTGGGGAGGAAGAAAATGACAGGAGAACCGTGAGACTATGCCAGTTCATCTTGAAGGCCATTGATAGTCGTCCGGAGGACAATTATGTTGCTTATAGAAAGGTTTATTGCATTATTACTTAGTCATATTATTGAATTTGTCTTTTCTTCATGTTGCACTATATCTTGTTTTAGTTGCTTATTCGGTTACTTTGAGAATATCTAATTTCATTTTCTTGAACTTCTATTTTTCTAAAAGGGGCTCGGTGTTGTTTGCAACAAAGAAGGTGGCTTCAGTGAGGATGATTTTGTTGTTGAGTTTCTGGGAGAGGTAAAGTACAATGTCATATATTTAGGGAATAAGTTCTGGATACTGTGCGTCGCCTGGATGATTTATGGAATGATGTTAATATGCTTATATATGCTCTTCCCATGAATTTTGTGAATTGAACTGTTAGCTCCTGATAGTTATTTTGCATCTTCATTGATTATTTATGTTAAATCGTTTGTTTTTCATCCAGTGCCATGTTTGTCTACATGTAAATCCACTCTGATGCTTATTCCGGGATAAAATGTTTTCAAAATTTATGATAAGTTATTCATTCTGATAATCATAGGTTTATCCTGCTTGGAAATGGTTTGAAAAGCAAGATGGAATTCGTTCATTGCAAAAAAACGATAAAGATCCAGCACCTGAGTTCTACAACATATATCTTGAGAGGCCAAAGGTATTTTAAATTTGATCTTGTTTCCTAATTCAGACTTGTTATTTGATTGTTTTGCTGCTGCTGCTGCTTTCTTCTTGCCCCAGAATGCTTGGACCTTATATCTTCATATGGCAGGGTGATGCTGATGGGTATGATTTAGTTGTTGTGGATGCAATGCACAAGGCAAACTATGCTAGCCGAATTTGTCATTCATGTAGACCTAATTGTGAAGCAAAGTAAGTTCTCGTCTGATAAATTAATAATGTACTCCATTCCACTTTGGGTGTTATAACTTATGATAGCTCACTTGGTTTTGGAAACTGATAGAAATCTGTTAGCAGAAAGGGGGCTTGTTTTTGCGTATACTGATCTGTAACTTTGTATCTCTGTCATTTCAACGTAGCTGATTGGCCATTAATGATTTATGTTTCATCACCATTTATTGTTTTCTCCGAGATAATATCAATGAAAATTGTTTTAGCCTCTGTTTGGTGGGAATTAAAATTAGATTTTTGGTAGATTTTGATAAAAGTTTTTGAATTGCGTGGTTAAAAAGTAGTGGACCCATAAAATATGTGGTTAATATTGATTGTTTGACTTTGACTTAGATTAAAATCTGATTTAAATCAATACCAAACAGGGGCTTAATTTTGGAATCTTGTTAATCTCTTAAAAAAGTCACTCTCTGACCATTAGACTATTTATTGTTTACTTTTCATGATAAGAAGAATTCTGTTATATCAAGATCTGTCATATTATTAACCAGGCTATCCTCCCTTTTCATGATAATAGGGTTACTGCTGTTGATGGTCGATACCAGATTGGGATCTATTCGGTTAGACCCATTGCATATGGTGAAGAGATCTCCTTTGACTACAATTCTGTTACGGAGGTATAGTGTTGACATCACGTGAAGCTTTTCTCAAGCTTGACAGCTTAGCTGTTAGTTTATTATTGTACTGATTGATTTTCAATGCCATTGTTGTAGAGTAAGGAAGAGTACGAAGCTTCTGTTTGCTTATGTGGCAGTCAGGTTTGCCGTGGAAGTTATCTGAATCTTACTGGGGAGGGGGCTTTCCAAAAGGTATAGACATTGCATCCTTTTCTGTTAGTTGAAGGACTTCTCAAACTTTTGCAGCCGCTTATATCAGAAGCATGACTGGACAAAATTTTGCGTTTCAGAAAGTTGACAAATTGAGAATGTTCCCAGTTTTGCTATTTGGAATATCTTAGGTTTGGGGGTGGATTCGTATTATTTAATGCTTCATAAATTTTATTGCACATATTTTTTTTCCTGTAAATACTTAAGACCAACATTTGGTTTATCTCAAAGACTTGGGACTGAAGGGTGTTCAATACATTGCACATAAATTCAGCATTTTTTAACTTGATATAGAAATTATCAGTCATGAGAAGTTAACAGGCGAAATCTATTATAGAATTCACCCGTTAAACTGCTCAAGTATCCACCCCTTATTTCAAATCATGTATTTCGACTGGCTATGCTAGACGGTATCTGATTGTTGCAGTCATCAGGTAATAAAAGAGTATCACGGGGTACTTGATCGACATCGTTTGATGCTAGAAGCCTGTGAACTAGATTTGGTGTCTGAAGAAGATTACATTGACCTGGGTAAAGCTGGACTTGGCAGTTGTTTACTTGGTGGGTTACCTGACTGGCTGGTTGCCTATTCAGCTCGTCTGGTGTGTGTCTTTGCTCTAGTGCTACTTTTATGTTTATAAATAAAGTCTTGATTTTTTCTAATTTTATTGATTTATAATATAGGTGAGATTTATAAATTTTGAGAGGACAAAACTTCCTGATGTAATTCTGAGGCATAACATAGAAGAAAAGAAGAAATACTTTGCAGATGTAAGCCTGGAGATTGAGAGAAGTGATGCTGAGGTTCAGGTAAATGCTCTCTATCTAGCATGCTGTGTTACCATGTGTCTAAAGATATGCTGGGAGTTACTAATATTGATATTGTCAACAATTTTGGTTGACACAGGCCGAAGGTGTCTACAACCAAAGGCTTCAAAATTTGGCTCTTACTCTAGACAAGGTAGGCAGTTTGCTCATTTCTTAAAGCAAATTCCCTAACCCCTAAATAAAAAAAATATTTATATCAATAAGAATGGGAGATATTGGAATAAGAATCTAAAAATATTTTGTATTTTCTGTGGTCGAACAGGTGAGGTACGTCATGAGATGTGTTTTCGGTGACCCAAAGAAAGCCCCCCCTCCACTGGAGAGGCTTAGCCCTGAAGCAGCAGTTTCCTATGTTTGGAAAGGAGAGTCATCAGTTGTGGAGGAACTCATCCAATGCATGGCTCCTCTTATGGAAGATGGTATGTTGAGAGACCTTAAGGCCAAGGTGCTTGCCCATGATCCTTCTGGCTCTGGTGATTTGGAGACCGAGCTTCGGAAGTCATTGTTATGGTAAACTACATGAACTATTTATGACCTTCAGTGTCTTGATCTAGGAACTTCTTCAAGACTGATTTCACCTCCTTGGTTCAGGTTGAGGGATGAGCTCCGCAGTCTTCCTTGTACGTACAGATGTCGGCATGATGCTGCTGCTGACTTAATTCATATATATGCTTACACAAAATGTTTTTTCAGAATAAGAGTGAGTTTTTGTATTCTGCGGACCTTTATTATATGAAAAGCTCTTGCCTCTTAAGGCTTTCTGATTCCTCTGGATCTAATTTACGTCATCTTGCAGGAATATGAGACTATTACTTCCCCACCTGTATACATCAGTCCACTTGACCTTGGCCCCAAGTATGCTGATAAGTTGGGGCCCAGCATTCATGAGTATTGTAAGACATACAATGAGACTTACTGTTTAGGCCAGCTGTTATTTTGGCACAATCAAGGTAATGCTGAACCCGATGCTAGCCTAGCCCAAGCTAGCAGGGGTTGCTTATCTTTACCGGATGTTGGTTCCTTTTACGCCAAACTTCAGAAGCCATCACACCGACGTGTTTATGGCCCAAGGACACTGAAGTTTATGCTTGCTAGAATGGTAAGATTCATCCATTGTAATTCACCTCCCCTTATTTTTGTCCCCCAACTTTCCTAAAATTAAAAAAAATAAAATAAAATAAAATTGAGGGAGTACCTCACTCTTTTCTTTCATTTGGTAATTCGATTCTCATGCCTTGATTTGGTGTTGAGTTTTTGTTTGTCTTTGTGAACACGATTGGTTTATGACCTCTCGATTGAATCATGTTTTCTTCATTTCTAGGAGAAACAACCTCAGCGACCATGGCCAAAAGATCTGATTTGGTCATTCAAGAATTCTCCTAGAGTTGTTGGCAGTCCTATGTTAGATGCCATTTTACAGGAGGCTCCAGTGGACAAGGAGATGATGCATTGGTTAAAGCTCAGACCTACCATTTTCCAGGCCATGTAAGATAGGATTTTTGCAGGCATATTAGGGAAGTGGCATTAAGATTTGTTGTTTATCTACCTTGGTGCACTTTTTGGATGGTTCGGTTTTAGTTGCAGCTGCGCCATTCTCGGAATTGGTGATTTTTTTTGAAGTATAATTTTCTGGTGCCACTTCCAGTCTCAATTCATGTGTACAGATGTATTTTCTTCTTTTTCTTTTCATTCTTTTTTTAAAATCTGTAATTCATTGTTTGGGTAATAGTGTAGTATTGCCTTGTATTTCCCGTGTTGGTCGAAAATGGCTTTTAGGAAAAAAATGAAGGTTTTTTTTTTTTTTTTTTTAGCAAATTCAGATCATTTGTACAAGTTTATATGTAAAATATTAAGTTGGAATTGGTTAAAAACGTTTTCCTTTTGTATTGTGCTATAATATCAGTTGAAATATGCATACCAACTTGTAACCTTTGTAATTGTTAGGGACTAAGTTGTAAATTTCTTTCTTAATTATTGTATATGGTTGGTAAATATCAATCAAGAAATATACTTTTTCCTCCAAATATGTCGACTTGGTATCAGAGCCGTGGGAACCCCTAGCTATCGGCGATCGCCAGTTGCCGCCACCCAGGCATTGACGACTGCCAACTGCTGTCGATATCTCTGTCGGTTACCCACTGCTTCGGCGCTGTTATCGCGCCCCACGACTTCATCACTTCGAGTCGCGTGCGCGTTTTTTCAGGCCCTTTTGAGAGGCCCATCTTCTCCCTTGCCTGCACATTGGTCGGCGGTGACGTTGGTACTATTTTTAGACTCTGCTGGTCGGTTGTTCTCTTCCTTGTTGCTGATCTTGCCTTTCTGTGTGGCGTTTTTTCAGTTTGGAAGCCCAGTTTTTTTTTCTTCCTTGAAGTTGTGCTTTGACACATCTTTGACTTGTTCAATGTGTATATCCAAGCACTTATAACTTGGTCATCGAGCAGAAATTATTTAGCTTTGAATTTGGCTGGGAAGATTGCAACCTTATCCTGTGGAGCTTGTTTGAGCAGTTCAGTTTCGGCTAGTCACTTGAGGAGTTAGGTGGTTTGTTGTGGAGCTTTGTTTTCGGGATTTTGTTTTTCCTGGGCTTATTGGTTTGGCGATTTCTTGTTAATTTGTAAAGGGTTACTTTGTTACATTGGCAATCTATCATTGAAATAATGGCGGATAACAAAGTGAGTACGTCGTTATTTCACCAGACATCTTCGTCGATTCACATTAAGTTAGATGGCACTAACTATCGTGTATAGACAAAACTACTGGAAATGCACAGTACTGGCCGGAAGAAAAGATCCCACATTTTCAGTCAACTAGCTGTACCGAAAAAAAGTGATAGTAGCTATGGTGAATGGGTGGCAGATGATGTCATCGTTAAGTCTTGGCTTATCAATTCTATGACCGATCTCTTGTGGCCCATTTTGTTCACTTTGACACAACCAAAGATGTATGGGATGTCTCTGATTCGTCACAAGTGTATGAATTTATGAAAAAATTCTTTCAGCTGCGACAAGAAGGGCGACCTCTTATCACGTACTACACTAAAATGAATTCCATCTTCTTGGAACTTGACTATCGTAGACCAAATCCTATGAAGTGTACCGTGGATGTTGATGCGCTAAAAGGAAGGTGTGCTGAAGACAGAATTTATATGTTCCTGGCGGGACTTGATCATGGCTTGGATCAAGTGCGTAGTCGTATTTTAGCTACTATACCCCTTCCAAGCTTGGAAGAGGTGTTCTCAATNGAAAACCATTCTAAGACATCTGCATTAGTGGCAAAAGGGCTTGTTCCTCGATCACGAGCCCCTTTTCAGTCTACTGAAACTTGCTCATTCTGTCACCTTAAAGGGCATGCCGCTGACAAATGTTTCAAGAAAAATGGCAATCCTGACTGGTATTTAGCAAAGAGGACAGAAAGGAAGGGTGGAAGATACTCTCAGGCTATACATTCATCCGCTGTTTCTACTCATGCACCTACACCTACTGCTTCCCATGTTTCTCGTTCATCTCCCGGGGAAGGTAGTTTGGGCTACAATCTACTTCTACCGTATCTGATTTTTGGATTATAGA
>CAIGRO010016374.1:0-12324 GCA_903798355.1 Fraxinus baroniana
TTAAGTGTGATACCTGATTTTTGAATTCTAAACTTGAAAGCCTTGATTTTGTACAATTTCCCCATTATGTAAAGTTACTATATGGCTAGTAGGGACGGGCCTGAGCTCCAAGCCATTAACTTTTCAAGTTCAGTAGAAAAATATCTTTTTTGTCTCCCTGGCTCCGCTCCTGATGGCTAGGTTCCATCACCTCTCTAATCTAACTGAAAACATAACAATAATTGGGTAGCTCGATAATTGTCTAACCAGAAGGTGGAGAAAGAGCCAAGTGTGCACATGTTCACATAACGTTTATCTAAGTGTAATTTTCAGAACAGAAACAAGGTTGGAGTTCTCTTATGGCATCAAAAGGAAAATGATCTATTTAATTGCACTAGTTTTGTGTTCTATTTTCATGTGTTAATAGAAAATATCATTGAGCCACATTACTTTGGAAGTTAGTAGATTGATGGAGAATGTGTGATTGTAAAATAAGGAAAAGTTATTGATGTGATTAAAAATATTATTTTATTGAAATGTGTGGTTGAAAATGAGTAGAAAAATAAAAATAAAAATTTTAATGTATACCAAAATATGGGATTAACATTTTCACTTTGCGGGTTGGTTTTAAGGATTAGTCCAATCGAATGTCTCGTAATATTGATAAAAATATTTCCAAAAATGATATATTCCAAGTCAAATCTCACTAAAACATTCGCTTTCTAAAAGTATAAAGCCAGCAATATCAATTTTGCAGAAAATTAACGTATCATTACATGGTTCTTAAAATAATTAAAATGAATAGTTTTCTAAAATTTCGAGCCAAATAAGGCCAACCATTTGCTTTTTTGTCTTTAATTCTNATATAGTTAATATTAATTATTTGAGTGAATTTTCAATTTTCTACTTATATTAGTATACAAATTGTGTTTATATTTTAACCCTAAATTTAAAGATGATTGGTGCCAAAAAAAAAAAAGGTGATTTGAAGCATAGAAGGATCCAAAAATATGCGAAACAAAGAAGCTACATGCGGAGAATGTGAGAATACTAGTGCACAAATTTTGGTACATAGATCTTAGGATAAAATATGTATCATCTACAAGAAAATTGAATTTAAAGTTCAACCCAAAAAAAAAAAAAAACTATTTATCTTTTAATGAATTTATAAATTACTTACAAATTGATTGTCAAACAGAGGTTAAAGTACTTCGCATTTGTCACAACCTGGCATCCTGGCCCATAGTTTGCTACGAATCCTCGGGTTTGTATGCCCAGCAAAGCTTTGCTTTTCCTTGCTATTTATTAATTTTTTATTTTTGTTTTTATTACAATCGAAGGTAGGGATGGCAAAAACTCGTCAGCTCGAGCTCGGTTACACCGAGCCGAGGCTCAGGCCGAGTCCCATTTTGGGTCATTGGCTCAAGCCCAGGCCGGGCCGTGTGTGGCTCGACGAGCGTCACGGACTGAAATGGCCCGCACAGCGTGCCCTTTTTAAAAAAAAAATTTTTTGGAAAGGCAACTAAAATAGCTGCCTACATGTAGCCACCAAATAAAAAAAACAAGCCGACTCGGCCCGCTATGGCCGGAGCCGAAAGCTTGGGCCCAAGAAAACTCAACCTTGTTTTGCTCGAGCTGAGCCGAACTTCGGCAAATCTCGTTGAAATGGCTAAGCGAAGGTACAAGACCGTTTAGTTGTGACATTTTCCGGTTGAAATAGACAAATCCTCAAGTAGGAACAAAATATTACATTCTGAAGAGACTCCATCTCGAACCTGGCATTGTACTATATTCACTATTAACTTCAGAGTTTTTAGTAAACCTATAGACCTTGTATATGTAAATATAATACTCGGATAAGACTAAATTCTTCGATGATAGTCGAGAACTGATGGGAGTAAACAACTAAAGACCACGTAAGAAAAAGCTTCACTGTGCATCGGTCATGAACACTGGTTTCACCGCGTGATGTTTACTTGCTTTCAGTGACTGGCAGATACACTCCCTCAGCTGCCAACCAGACATTATCAGCTCGTTTTTCCCCAACACCACAAACCTGCAAAATGTAGTCATTAAAAAATGCTAAAGGAGAACGTTGATTCTCTGTGATATAGAAAAGGAAGTTAAAATGTCGTCTATTAATGTGGCCACCACTACAATCTATTACTACACCAAATATGGACTTCATTCATAATCCCAATGACAAACACCATCCCCTTCTTACCTCTTGCTGACCCCCAGCTATACGGGAGTATTTCTTGTCATGACTGTGTAGGTATCCACCAGTGTCCACATGACGAAGCCTTACCCTCTGATCTTGCCTCCACGTTTTTCCACTACCTTCGATATCAATTCTACCATAAGATATTAAAGAGGTAAATATTAGTTTTGCTTGTCATTATAAACATCGAATATAATCCAGAAGACTCGAGACAGAAAGTCGCACCTCCAGTAATCCCCAGTATCAGATTCACCATCACCTCCAAAGCAACTCACCTGCACATTAATTCGTTTTTTATCAATTTAGGGCTGGATTTTTATTCAAGAAATTATTAAAGGCATTTCGTTAAAAAACAACTCATGTCAATTCAAGTAACGAGATAAACACACGTGTTAAACAAAAATACAAGAATCTGGAAAGCAGGGAAATCGTATGAGTTTACACTACGGAAGTAACTTCAGAAATTGCCAAAGAAGTAATCAATCTAGATTTCAACACCATCTGTTTCTTCAATATCAATAAAAGCATCCAAGTCATCTATTTTCTTACCAGGTTCAACATCGAGATTAAATTCCTCATCTTCTATAGGGGACAAAGTCAAGCAGAGGGAGGGAGGGAGGGAGGGAGAGAGAGAGAGGGACAGAAAAACATATGTATCTATGAAGAAAGAGGGGGAGTAGAGACCCTGAGAATTAGGTTTCTACGCATTTACAGTCAGATTTGCCATTAAAAACTAGCCAGTGTTTTACTAAATAATAAATAGGCTATAATCGATCCAAAGTCTCTTCATAAACCCTTGTTTCTCCTTTGTTAATAACTAACTATAGTCATAATTTTTCCATTGAAAAGGAGAATATTTTATATTGGAAAGAAAGAAGTAGTGAACGCCTTACAGAATATCTGCTTTTCTGGGCACTATGGAATTTACATGGTATACCTTGCCTTGTGCATACCCTGAGGTGCACCTCATATAGGCCTTTGGAAACATTGATGATGAAGTATTCTATCAATGATAAGGAGTACCGCACCTCCAATGGACTAAATTCAGTCTCTCTTTTTTGTCTGAAAGGTATGGCAGCTGGTTAAATCTCATGGCTCTTTTACTTATCAACACTAGGCTAACAAGATCGTTTATAGTGCTAGGTGGCATATGCAAGAAAAGATAATATGTAACCTTGAATTGTCGTCTTAACCAACCATACAGTGAATATTCACAAGACAATAAGATATGATCAATAAGAGAACTCAATAGCCATTAATATTTCAGCAAGGGAGAAGGAAAAATCTGGGTTTTACCATAAGACGTTTTGCCAAAGGTTTAAATATACAGGCGAGAATAATTCGAGTAAAATGGCACAGAAGGGAGGTTGGGGAAGGGATCCTAAGGAAACCCATGCGTGCTAACCTCTAGATTGCCAGATATAGGAGATGCGTGCAAGTGGCTATGCAGCCATTTCCTAGTCCTCATATGCTGCAACCTAATGATTGTACCACTTTTAATTGGGTCTCCTTGTTTAGCAGATGAGTCTGGTGTAGGCCTGACAATCTGCAAAATAAGACAAATGATGAGAGATAAATGACTAAACTCTACTTCTATCCATCCAGTCCTACATCATGAGAAAACTTCAAGGAAAAAGCACATGGAATAGCATTAAAATACCCAGTAGCTGTTGGAATCGTCTACGTTAGGGAAACCAGTAACAGACTGTTGCCCGCTTCCAGAGCCATAAGGCACATCATGTGAATGCAACCGGAACTTCGACCTCTCATGCATCAGCTTAATCACTGAACCATATGTAATCTACAAAACAATTTGAGGTTACATCAAACCTAAAGCATTTAACTCTATGCTGTCTGCACATCATATTGATAGACTAATAATTAAAGTTACTCCAATAAATGTCATATTTCAGGGTAAGATTAGTTTTTCAGAAATATTCAATAGTATTGTATTGTACATTGTTATGCTCATAAATAATTTGAACTGGCCATTTACAAATCCTACACAAAATGGAACCCAATTACAGCTTTAGATAATCAATTTACACGAACTAACCATCTACGTATTGGTGGACATTCTATCAAGACTCCATGATAAGTGTCTTTGCAGGTTCACTTGCATTTCCAACGAATGGCTTAAATTGGTAACTTCTCATGATCCTGGTTTCATCAAAGATGTGCACCACCAACTACTTGGTAAAACTTTTTCTCTATGTGTGGTATAATAGCATTCTCAACGTATTTTATGATGCAGATACTAACGAGAAAACTGAGCCTGGAAGAGGTAAAAGAACAAGTAGATGCACTCTGTGTCCCCATCGTGGACAAAGTCAATGAAAGGATTTGTGACAATTAAAATATCCGCATTAAGGTCAGGGACTTTGATAATTTGATTTCATGTAGAAATCTTGAGTGTTTTGTTGGAAGAAAAAATTCTGCGTAACCAAATCACCCAAGAATCGGCATTGCCACTGGATTCTGGTATTTGGCTATACAGCTTTAGGGTACTCATCCCTTCCAGCCAATTTAAAAGGATCTGTAGGTTTGGACAGGATGATCGCTCCAATATGGGGAGTGAAATTTTGAGATTCCCAATTCGTCCACTATGATTCCCCAACTCTCCAACTCAGGGGCGGACCCAATGAAGG
Organism: Fraxinus baroniana; assembly: GCA_903798355.1. Lineage (NCBI taxonomy): Eukaryota > Viridiplantae > Streptophyta > Magnoliopsida > Lamiales > Oleaceae > Fraxinus > Fraxinus baroniana. The sequence goes on from CAIGRO010016374.1 coordinate 4,849, forward strand.
CCCAGAGCAGGTAGATGCCTCCGTTGGGCCACCCCATTTAAGAATATTAACCAGCAAGCCCACTTCCCAAATTTTGTTCTCAGTGAATAAATCTGAAATATGAATAGATGACAGAGAAAAAGCAGCAATATCAGAGAGGAGCACCACAGCTGATCGCCTTTAATGCCTTTTTCTTTACTAGGAAATTGACTCTGTCCACTCCCCACATTTTGCTGCACAAATCCTTATTTTATACTTCAAATTTGTATACGCATTGTAAATACATACACGCACAAGTAAATACTGGGTAGGCGATGAAGAACTAGAAGAATCTAAACTTTGTGGGAAAGTCCCTTTTGGTTTTCGTTTCCTTAGTGGAAAGTTAATGGCTGAACAAATATGTCTCTTCACGGAGGTCAGTCCTATTTCTTGCTTCTAATTATTTTCCTTTGAAAGATTCATCCTTTGTGTTTATTCTTCAGTATATTTTGAACCTCTAGTCTAGAAAAATCTTTGTACATCTTTAATGGGTTGGGTTGAGTTCTCGAGCGAAGTGACTGTAAATTTCCTTTTCCATGTCTTGATTTGGGTCTGAATCGTCTGATACTGGACTAAATTGTAGAACACTAGAACCTGACATTTGGTTTCTTTGTTCTTAAACAGAGTGGATTTTACCTTGCATTGATTTTCAAAATGTGATATTTAGAAGTAATGCTATGGATAATAGTTTTGCAACTCTACACAGCACTTTGTGTTATAAAAAAGTTGTTGTTGTTGGATTATTTTTTTTCCCGCACTCAAAATATTTCTTGGGTCCGCCCCTGCTCCAACTTCACAAACCCATATAAATATATATTACATGAATATAGGTTGTCCTCTTACAACATTCAATTATTGCCTTTGTAATTAAAAATCCCAAAATTAAACTCAACTTACAATTCATTTCAACCCTCAATAGTCCACATACCAATCAAATACCCAGTCAACCTATACATACACATGGGAACGTGACGAACGTCTAAGTCTCTTTGTATGGATTAAATAACGAATAATCAATTACCTGAACGCCTTCAGAGGCGGCATAAACAGGAGTCGAATTACTATCAGAGTCGAGGGTTAGCAACAGAACAATCGCAAATGTGAAAAAACAGAGCGCCATGACTAGCAATAGCAGTATGAACCAAGTCTTTTGCCAAAACGGTAAATTCGGATCCGAAACACTGGATTCTCGGTAGATGAGTCGGGTCGAACCCGAGTTCTTCGACGATGACGGCGGCGCTGATTTTCTCCGGGTGAGGTTATTTAACTGTCGTTGGCCGGAGGGAGCCACGGTCGGAGCTCTGAATAGGAATCCGATTGAATTTCGATTCGGAGTTAACTGATTGAAGCATAAAGGATTTTATTTTAGAGCATTTTCATCATGTGGGTTATGATTTTGATCTTTGATTTAGGGTTTAATGCCACACGGGAAAAATGTTTAAGACGTATGGTGTTATCCCACGTGGAGGTGTAGTGACGTGTACGGTTGTGATTTGATATTGGTTTTCCAAGTCTTGCAGGCCCTGATAGAAAAATGAAAAAATTCCACATTCCTATCTCCCCGTCTTCACGAGATAATTTTCTGTTTATTGGAAAAATAATATAATTGAAAGATTCCTTTTTTGCCCAATTTTTTATTGTATTGATATTTGCACGAATCACGATTGTTTATTGGAAAAATATCATCGCATGATATTTTCTTTACTGCTTATTTCTGCATCAAAAATCAAAAGTAATCTACTTGTTATTTTCTTAGTAAGTTAATCACTATTGAAACCTCCTTTACAATTTAATTTATTCGAGTAATATATTAATCTTATAATTCTTTGTAATTATGACAATAAAAAATGATCACAACGAGTGGTGTTGGGTTGACATTTGTCGCAATTTGGCCGAACCCCCATAGGGAGTCGAGACCCCATGGATGAGATGAGATAGTTAGATGCATTTTAGAGAAAATCTCCATACAATATCTTGTATCAAGTGGATGATATAATAACTCACTAAATAGACGATTCTATTCAACCAAACAAGTCAAGTATAGTCTTATATGTTAAGGCAATCAAACAGTCACAACATTAAATGAAGCATGACTTATAAATGATTGACTGAAGTCTATGACAAAATGCCCCAATCGCTATGGTGAGATCACGTGTCTCTTTATCCAACGACTCTTACTCATAATTTTCTACTATAAAAACTCACACTTAGTGTTATTTCTAGGTAATGCAAGTTTAGACTCTCAAACTATAACTTTGTCATATCATTGTTCCATCTGTTATTCCCCAAAGTCTACCCTATTTTTATATTGGAGGCTTACATCTAAAGCTCTCTCACACTTATATTTTTTCTTCTCCAACTGACTTGATTATCGGAGTACACACAGCCAACTTCACCCCCACCGGAGGAGGCCACGTGTGGCTAAAGGTTTGTCCAACTGTCGCAACAATGCTTACGTGAACGTGAAAGGCCTTGGAATCTGTTGGTCACGCTGGAAATACATTTTTTAGGATCAACAGATTGGTGCTGTTTGTGAAAAACTACACTATAACCACGAACATCCCGTGAAAAAAACATACAAAGAGTGTCTAGACTTTCTCCTTGAAAAAGGCTTTGTTCTTAAAGAAAGAACAAGTGGAAGCACCTGAAAGAAAAGGAAATTATATGCTCAACGCAGTTCATTGACATGAGATACTCCTCGAAAAATGAGTATTTTGAGTCTAAGGTCCACTTAGAAAAACTCCTCTTTGAAGAGAAGATGCGCTTTCTTACCATGAATTCAAGCAATGAAGAGGCATCCCCCTTGAAAAATGTTTTGTTCTTGAACAAAGAGCAAATGGAAGCCACAAACACAGAAGATTCGATGTTCACATTTTGGCCATTCACTCCTTGAAATAAATGAGATTTTGAGGACATAATGTAACTCAACATTAGTTTAGCGATTGTGGATGGGAATTTCTTTGTTTTTTTCCCATTTATGTCTATCTTAAAAAATTTATGACATACTTGATACGCTAAATTAGATCAGATTAAAGAATAAATATATACAAGATATATATAATTTTATCTTATTTTGCATAACACACGAAATATTCTGAGTGATTACTTAGATAATCTATGTAACTATGAAATGTTACAATGGGAGAAGGAATACTAATGCACGCATAAAGGTAATTTTCTACATTTTTGAATTGAAAATGTGAAACTATGAAAGGTCATCTGTAGAACTTCTATATATTATTGAAAGACAAGTGACAAATGCAATCCCCTTCGGGTCCCCATTTTTCTTACATTCATTTTTCTTTAAATTTATTTTCAATTATACATTTCATGGAAACTGCACCTTCCATTCTATAACAAGACTCCCTACAGTACAAATTCATCTCCCAAAATTATAGATTCACCATAAATTCAAATTTACATGTCATAAAACCTCTTTTAGTCGTCAGAGAAGACAAAACAGGTAAATGTTGGATTGATTTTGGTCACAGACTGATGTTTATTGTTACAGATTTTCGAATCAATTGAATGTATTGAAAATAATTGGCTAGTTCAGCTAACAAATTATAAATTCTCGTCGTCGAAGAAGACAAATATGTAATAATCCGATTATTTTGGTCACAAATTGAATGTTCAAGTCACAATTGAAGATTTCGGTCACAGTTTTTGTTTTATCTATGATCTAGCTGCATTGCAGATCACCAACAAATCTTAATTGCAGACCACAGAAAATCTGATCGTAACAAGAGAAGAGATTTCAAGCAATCGCTTCTAATATTGTAGTCACGAATTGAATGCTCTAATCACAAATTGATTTTTCTCGTCACGGGTTTAACATAAATATCCAATGCAAGCTACATAAAATTTGATCGTCGCCGGAGAATAGACTCCAAGTAAACACTTTAAATATTTTGGTCACAAATTGAATGCTCTAGTCACGACATTATTTTTCTTGTCACAGGTTTAGCAAAAACACTCATTTTTAGGCAACAGAAACTCTAGTCAGCATCGAAGAAGATATTTCAAGTAATCATTCCAAATTTTTGGTCACAACTTGAATGCTCACATCATGAATTGACGTTTCTCGTCACATGTTATTGTGTGCAAAAGTTGAAATTGAAATTAGTCAAACAAATCACATAATACCAACTGATATAATTACACAATTTAGTTTTATGACTTGTTGTATGTGACTTATGTGTGTACTGTGCATAATGGAATATGAAGGAAAAATATGTGAACTATGTAGAATGAAATGTGACATATGTTTTACTTATTGTGACATACATTTTAATCATATGTAATTTGTTTAAAAATGTGACTTTTATTTTATTATTGTCATTTATATATTAACTCTGTGGATTGTGTTATTTTTATCATGAGGTCAATATTGATATTAATTTTAATCTGCAGAAATGGTGTACGTGCACATATGTTTGTTGAAGAGATCATTCGGAGAAGGAAAACCAATAGTCAAATGTGGATGTTGTGGAGGACATTGTCACAACCACAAGAGATGATCCAGTTTGGTCTCATTAAATTAACACAATTGCAATTAAATGTGTCAATAGTTCTTTCAATTGTGCAATTGAGACGTGACATCTATTTACTTGTGTCTTAATAGTAAATAATTAGTTAGTGACTTGCACATGAATTTGTGATATGTTAGTACTTCACAAGTACAAGTAACCTCTTATTCAAATCTGTGATTTGCCTAAAAAAAAACAACTTAAAAAAACCTTTGAACTCTATCGACTAAACTATGACTTGATTATAATAATATGTGACCTCTATTTAGACTCTATAAATTGAGTATAATATATTAAAAAACAACATGTAACTTTGTGATACATGTATGTGACTTGCCTTGCATAATCTGTATACATATACATCTATATGTGACAATTTGAAAACTGTTAGGAAATCAGCATCTACCTGATTGATTATCTTGTGCATATGTAATGTAACATGTCCAGATTATAATATGCATTATAAGCTGTACCCTGAGTTAAATAATTTGTCTATTCATATATAGTTGACCATAAGATAACATACTGTGACCTCATCAGCAACTTTTGATAAATATTTGTGACCTGTGAAGTGTAACATATATATGAGACCATCTATACCCTATACATTATGAACCGTGAAGTGTTTATTATAACATGTGACATTTTCCAAAAGACGTGTGTGCTGTAACATGTGACAATCACTTAGACACATCAGACATGCCATAGGTGTTTGTTATCACTTTGACATCGGACATTAGAAACATGTGCTATGACATGTGACATATGATATGTGTTTATTTTCACTTAGTCATAGGACATCAAACAAGTGACCTGGAGAATCACATCTGACATAAAAAAAAACATAAATAGTTATGGTTGCAACACAACACATATTAGACTCGTGCATACAAATCTGTGACATTTCCACTAAATCTGTGACACCTAATGGTAATATGAACCGAAGAACAATGTATTATTAACTGAAACTTGTTGCATTCATGAATTGCAAATCAAACCTTACACCCACATGTTAATATTTATTGCAATCACTTCCATTAAGTATAAAATATTAAAAGAGACGAATATCTGGAGTGCAATATTTATACAAGTTACAAATCGAATCATCAACTTCATTTACAAATATAATTTCAAGTTTCACTCTATATCAATCCCCTTTCCATCTGTCTCAAAAGAATGTAGTGAATCAATTGTGGTTGAATCATGATTTCACGGCGATCCAGGAAATGGGCAAAGCATGTTCCCATCAATATATGTTTGTGTGCTTGACTTAAATTTGTTTTGATGGTGGTAAGAACGCCCTTTGTCAGTAAAGTTGTAATCTTGTCTGGAAACCGTTTCCTAGTATTATGTATTTTTCAGACCCGCATTAAGTATTTAGAATGACACAATGTTAAACACTTTTTTGGAATGACACAGTACATATGAATCACATACAGAGAAAATTATACACAATGTTTAAAATCAAGTCACATATATGCACTCTTGTGCAATCATCTCACAAATTGGAAAGGAAACTAAATCAAGTCACATACACACATGCATTTATTTATATAATCAAGTGAATAAGGTCATAGACATATAGTATGGTATGCATTCAACCCACATATTCATAAAAACCTTGTTCACATATGGACTCTTTTTTTTAGGTCACATATCATTCATAAGAAAATTGTTCATGGAATCCTTATATCCATAAAACAGGTTCTTCATGTTGTCTGTCATTTCAAATGCTACATACAAAACATGAACGCAAATTACTATTAAAACAATTTGATTAGAATAAAACATTCGCCAAAAATTTGACAAAAACTCATAAGTTTGTATAGTTACACATTCAATAGGGAAATAAAACAAAATGTACAAATACTATTACATTATTAGTATTTATAAAACCTCCTTTTTAATCCATGCTCCTTTATTTTACTTATTTCCAAAATAATAAATAAATTAAGTAAATAAACTTGCAAAAAACTAATAAACTATGTCACCCCAACACACTTGTGTATTTGAAAATCTCCCTACCCTTACCCCGCCCTACAAACACCTTTTGCAATTCTGTCCCACTCCCAGAAGCTCAATCTACTTGCTTGATTTTTAACAACTTATCCTCTCATTTTCTCTATATATCTCTATATCATTCTCTCTTTAAAAGCTCGCTGAAATCTCAACATGGTCAAATATAGATAAAATGATGCATAATGATTAAAATCGGGTCGCATATAGTGTTTTCAGTCGATTAGATATATTTAATCCTGTGCAATCAGGTCATATATTGGAAATGAAACTAAATCGGGTCACATATATTATATGGGTATATAATCACCTGAATAAAGTGACAACATAGTGAATGGTATGCATTCAAGTCACGTATTCATAAAAACCTTGGTCACATTCAGATATTATGGTCACATATAGACTCTTTATCTTTAGGACACATATCGTTCATAATTTTTTTTTTGTTAAATAAAATCAATTTCCATAAAACAAATAATTCAAACAGAAATCATAACCAATTCTAATCACTAATGAAATTGAACCGAATAAAGGTCACAAATGTCCAATATATTTTCAATGCTTCTTATCCATCAATTTTTGAATACATACACGTAACTCAAAAAAATAAAAAATCGAAATTACCTTTGTTCGAAGGCATTTTTCGTACGGTCATAGATGACCTCTATTTTTTCAGTAGGGTTTGTTTGGGGCTCTCCCCAGTCTTCCTTTTACTCATTCCTTGTGGGGGAGGAGTTTGAAAAAGAATGTAGGATAATAATGGAAGTTAAGTTAATGAGTAATTTGAATTACGATATTTAAGGAGGTGCGCCTTATGTAATTAAAATAATTAATATTTAATTATTAGTTCAATACCTGATTTCTTATCATAAAACCTTCTCAAAATCAAGTATTCTCTTTTGTTATATTTAGA
>CAIGRO010016394.1:0-10352 GCA_903798355.1 Fraxinus baroniana
GGACGGTAACCCACATCGAAGTTGATTCTCATAATAGGTTCCATTACTTCTTCCTAACTTTCGGTGCAAGCATTCGTGGTTACATATAGTACTTGAGGCTCATTATTTGTATTGACGGTAGTCACTTGAAAGGTCCATACAAAGGTACACTTCTACTAACAACTGTCCAAGATGCCAACAAATGGATTTATACGTTTGCATAAGGGATCGTCGATGCCGAAATAAATAAATCCTAGATGTGGTTTCTGTCAAACTTGAAAGATCTTATTGGCGATTCAGATGAACTCATATTCATTTCAGAAAGGAAAACCAGTATTGAAAAAGCCATTTCTAACTTATTTCCATTGTCTCACCATGGTTGTTGTATGTGGCATATGGAAAAGAACTTAATACAACGGTCCAATAATGTGAGTTCAATATTTCTATTCAAACGAGCTGCTACAACTTATCTGATCGAAGAGTTCGAAAGATTAATGGGTCAGATTCGCCTGGTAAGTTCAAGATTGTACGGGTACTTGGAGCGAGCAAGTTTCTCATTTTGGTCACGATCACTATTCCTTGGCCAGCAGTACAATGTTATAACAAACAACAACGCATAATCTCTGAACTCAGTGTTAAGACATGCCCGTTCGTTACAGATCATNCAAGATTGTACGGGTACTTGGAGCGAGCAAGTTTCTCATTTTGGTCACGATCACTATTCCTTGGCCAGCAGTACAATGTTATAACAAACAACAACGCATAATCTCTGAACTCAGTGTTAAGACATGCCCGTTCGTTACAGATCATGTGCTTGGTCGAACATATTCGGAGTACTATGCAGATGTGGTTTTATGAACATCGAACTTATGCGACCGCATGCAGTACTGTATTGTCATCGAGGATGGAGAGCGAGTTACGGACAACATTCAAAGCCGGTACTAGGCTTCGAGCTCATGCATTGACAGACAGCTTAATACATGTTGGAGTATCTGATGACACGGACATGGTAGACTTTTTCGAAAACACGTGCACATGTCGTGAGTTCCAGCACATCATCTGCCTTGTGTTCATGCAACTCGTGCTGCTTACTTGAGAGGAGTTGGATTGAATTTGGAGAGTTGAATTGTTGAGGGGGAGGAGATCAGAGACGGGAGGCTGGAGTGAAATGAGTGGTGAGTGGAGTGAGTGGTGAGTTATTTCGTCCAATTTCATCTTCTTCCAGACAACTTTTTTATTATTATTTTTTTGTTTCTTTTGTACTTCAAATGTACTATCATGCTGACATTTTGTACATATTTTAAATATAGTCAAATCTGAATTAATGCTAGACATGTAAGGTATTTTAATTATGCAGAGGGGCAACTCGTGCTCATGTCGTGAGTTCCAGCTAAATCGCATGCCTTGTGTTTATACAACTCGTGCTGCTTGCTTGAGATGTACGTCATTATACGATCTATGCTCCACTTACTACCCATCGAAATACTAGAGGGGTGCCTATAGCAAAGCAATATATCCCATTTTGCGGGAAGTGGACTGGGTTGTTCGGAATGAAATTACAAGTACTCATATTTCGCCACCCGTTGTGCGTCGTCCTCCAGTGCTACCATTATTCCCATTACTTAATTACTTGTCATCGAGATTCTTGGATCGTGGACTGTGATAAGATTGCCTATAAACTGTTTCAATAAACGTTGTTTTAAATAATCCACAAGACACTATACTTGCCCAGCTCTAGGGGACATCGTAGGCTTGGTACTGACACTATACTCGCCCAGATCTCGGGTATCGCGCAGGCTTGAGCGATAATAACACTATGTTCGTCCTAATCTTGGGCGTCGAGCATAATTGAGCGATACTGGGTCTCCGCTACATAACTCCGTCTTGGATTTTTACATGGTCTCATTTGAGCTTATCCTTCAAATCTCCTAACCGGGCTTTATTCTTTGGACCATTTTAATTAGGCCTCATTTTTGGTTGTCAATAGATTTGTTTGATTTTTGAAATATTTGTGAAAGATAAAAATACAAATATCCTGTACAAAATTGACGGATTCCATATTTAATGAAGTATTGAGTTATTTATTAATGAGAAGATATATTTCATCTGGTAGCTGAGAATTTATTATCACCATTAACGTTTTCAATAATTTCTTTAAAGGTACTAAATACATGTTTTGAAGTTTTTCGACACTTCGTACAGTTCATCTGTGTTGAAATAGTCGGTTAGACATGTGAACAGTTGAACCCGACATTTATGAACTGTCGGGATAGACATTTTAATTGTCTAATTCGACACTTGAAAACTGTTGACACAACCTTGATTCCACCTTCTTCTACCCCAAGGATTTCAATATTCGAACGTTCCACATTCATATTATTAAATGTAGACATATATATTGTACGGAATTCTTACCGTTGCAATCCCAATGTTTTAGGTATGAGTAATCATTTGAGATTTATCGTGTCTATGTGGGACAGATTGTTCATGTGGATGACGAATGAAAGTGGAGAGGGGACAAAATCACTTCCATTTTATTGCCGACAAGTATTACCCTAATCGGACTAGTGCTACGATTGACGGACAAACTTGGTATTTTTTATTCCCGCACTCAAATTGAATTGAAGTTCAAAGTCCCGATCTTGAGTATTCCTCCGGTTGAAATACGTGAAGATGAAGACTTAAATTAGTACATATCGGTTCATAATGAAACTGCCATATGCGTTGCTGTTTCAAAAATCAAGATCCCAAGTGTTGGCATGTGGAGGGATACAAATTGTCCAGATCGTTCGTTTGTCGTAACGAATGTTCACCAAAATGTACAACATGACAAGCTCAATCATCAGCATAGTGTCTTAAACAATAATGCACCCCAAACTCCATTTTTTGATATTGGGACTACACATTTAGATGATAACTTGGACACCCATTACATGATACAGAGGCTGCTAATATTGATGACATTGATGAGCAACCGGACAACATGTTCGCACTCCACTGTAACACAACCGATGTAAACATGCTTTATCTTCGGAAGTCGTTGAAGTAGTATGTTAAATGTTCCACAATGGCATTGTACAATATGAAGTTATGTTATTGTTTTCTTTTTATTATTGTTTGCATACGTTATTGCTCATTATGTTCGTATATTATCGTTTTGAACTTGCATTATTATTTTCAACTTACATTATCATTCGAAATCCATTATCGTTTGTAGAAAATACTAGACATGTTTACATTCACAACTAAAATACGGATTTATTGACATAATTACTGCATGACAACCCGACAGTTCATTTGTCATTCTCGACAGATTGATTCCGTCGTTCTCGATAGTTGGCACAGACTACAAACTGTAACTATACATACAAGGCATAAGGAATATGTTGCTACAGACTCTTTGGTAAAAACTGTTACCAAAATCATCCCTGACAAAAGTGAAAAAAAAAACTTGGCACTTATTTATTTATACACAACCATATGCAACTACCTCCCACCTCATTCGTTGTCGACGTTTGAACTTTTTCCCCGACTATTTTCATCAGAATCATCCGAGCTTATGACAATTTTCTCATGAGGTGCAACATTCGCCAACCACTCATCATCATCAAGCACACTCTTCATTGAACGAGATACTTCACTTGTAACTTCGTCTAAGTTGGAAAAATGAACAAGGAAAACGGCTCTCCTATCATTCGGAGGGTTGACATCCTCATCGTCCGAAGAAATTATGATGGGATATAACGGGTATGAACCAGGTATTGGCGAAGGATCATTCAAGTTGAACGGTTCGTTGCTTCCCGTGGACGAAGTCATTAGTAGCATGTAAATGCGATGAGTGAAACTGTTTTTTCTATCTGAGTAGTAAACAGAGTGACAAAGCTTATGAATTTTTCAAGTATAACTCACTTATTTAGTGATGTCATGCTATTTATAATGAACTTCTTTGAAGGAAGCAATTATGGTGAATTACTACACAACCACCAAATCACATCTCAAACTTAATTTGACAACCAATTTGTGTGATTGTTTAAGGTCTAATTGTACCGTTTTGACTTCAACTTTGTACATAATATATGACAATTGTAAATTTTAATGAGTACGTACTATTTTCTCTTCAAAAATCCTGCATGTAGTTGTTGACAATCAATTTTCATTATGACCTTTGTATCCTAAGAGGTAGTATTGTCCTATGAAATTACATACTTCAACAAATTGATGCACCAATAGGAAAGGAACTATGACTCGCAAAATCCATGCATCAATTGTTCGATGAGGATTCGTGAACATGTTTATTCACTGCATGTCTTCGCATTCCAATCATAAATATTACCCCAATTTTAGACAACATGGTGCAACATTTTGACATACATATAAAAATGTTTAAGTAACAGTTGAAGGATCTCGGAAGGAGACTACATCTTCATCCCGTCACGACTGTATACTCTTACAGTCCAAATCGAGTAAAGTGGCCTTGCACATTGAACCACAATTCATTGACCTTAACAGTTCATATGGATTTACAGACGAGTTGTTGGATCAGTTAGGCGGAGAATTAGATGTCTGCAACCTCGGCAAGGAACCCGAGGCATGAGTTGCGGAAGACTTGGTGCCGTCGCTCATCCAAATGGTCCTGACTCTTTTTACGTACTTCAGGTTGCTTCACTGCAAAGTGCGGGACTGCAACCGTACATTTTCCATAACCAGGAATTTGAAATCCATATATTCTGCAAGGCACAACAAGAAAATGAAAAATATGTCAGATCGTGATTTATAGTACATGTTGATTACAAAACACAATTTAACGAAATATTACGAATATTATATAAGGAAATAAAACGAATATCAACATTAGTACGAAAATTAGAATACACGAAACAATATATTAGAACTGTACGAGAAAAATGAAAAAATTGTGATGCACAATATTTCGTACATGTTAATGCGAAACTTACACATTGCGCTCGGATGAACCAACGTTCAACATATGGAACTATCATGTGCCGAGAAAAAATGAGAAGAACTTTCAGATCTCCACAGTTCATTTGTCGAGATTCTCCCATCTGCCGAGATTACTGTGGTGAACTGTCGGGAACTACAGTTCATGACAATAACATTTCTCTACTGAAGTTAACTGTCGGGAAATTACTTCTACATAGTACACATGCATGATGTAATTGTAACACACACAATTGATACCTGCAATTTTGATCTCAATTTCAACTCAAATAATCTTTTCTCATCTAACAGTTTGTGTGATGCTCTTGAAACTTAAAACATCTTAAACAGAACTTATTTAAATAAAGAACATATATTCATTTCCCACCTAGGCTAATAGTGAACCACCCCATTAGAGTAGAAAAGCTACTAAAATATGGATTCAACATATGACAAAATTTCATTACTTAGGTTAATTGTGCCACATTTTGGAGTTTAGCACATAGACTCATAGGGAAAGCCATTTGCATTGCAATTGTTTTAATAAAGTGAATCTACTAATATTAATTAGGCACCATCAAATAAAACATATCAATTATATGTGGCGAACATATATTTTATAACTCGAGGAGACTCGGCCTATTACTCAAAGGAGGTCTCAAAATGTCAAAATAGGAGACTCAGCATATTTGTATCATTAAAACACCTCAACACCGATATAGAAATACGTAGAGAGCACAATAACATCAGGATACAAGATCACATATACTTGGATTATAAAATTAGAGATGGGGGATTAGTAATGGTACCACGGGTTTTAGACTCACAATCATACTCATTTAAAATCTTATTGTCTGTGTACATGAATTGAACTTATCAAATTGATAATAACCCACTTTGACACAATAATTGGCATCATAACAAGAATGGTAGATTTTTGGGTTAACTTTGCTAAGCACCCAACTGCTTGAATCAAGTTTTAGATCATAAAATGGGCAAATGTGCTTTCAGGTTCCACCAAAGGTTATATCACTAGATCCAACAAGTGCTTACAATATCACTCATACAACATATTGAATGATGAGAAATATGCCACATGATATGCTTATAATTGGATCTTCTACATATTCTTTATTTCTATTTGAGTGATGAATTTCCTATCTCTGATTTATACTTTGCTATTGCGAAACAAAAGTACAGTAGATAAAATTTTTCATGTGAGAAAATGAAAAAATAAAATAAATTACATATGCATTTGTCAACATATGCGCTATGTGATTTTACTAAACTATTTCATATTTATCAGACTAAGTATCGACACTAGGTAAATTCATACTGATTAAAACATATCTATGCAATATTTTGGCATCACAACTCGTGTGTATATAGTTTCTAGGATATGCTAATAACTGAAATGACAATTGATTAACCATTTACCGATTTAGAGTTGTAACATAGAGTAACTTAAACTAACAACATAGCAAATTCCACCAATAATTCAGAGGAGGAGAAAAGATGTACCAATTCAAAAGAGGAATGAATATTTTCTCAAAAGAGAACTTCCTGCAATAAATATAGAGACATGCCTTAGTACCCAAAACTTGAAACGCTAGAACCCTAAAATGCAAATTGTGGGGTTTTTTTCTATCAGATGAAAAAAGAAAACTTGCTCCACCCCACCCCCAACCTAACCGATTCCCCGAAAAAAAGAAATTCAGTTTGTAATTCAGTTTCTGATACACCAATTCCCCGAAAAAAAGAAATTCAGCCACAATACAAATTCCTTAAATTTAAATATTTCTCGTTTCTCCTTTTCCTTTTCTAACGGAGGTATGGCATACCCTTGAATTCAAAAATAATAATAATAATAATAATAATAATAATAATAATAATAATAATAATAAAATCCCTGTTTCACACAAACCCTTGATTACGTATGACAAAATCAATTTGATTACGTATAAATAGTTTTGCAACAATTAAAAAGAAAAAGAAAAAGAAAAAGAAAAGAAAAAAGAAAATGAAAAGAAAGAAAGAAGTTTCTTATCCACTAGGTCCATCCCCCACTTCAAACTGGCAATGCACGGAGAAAATGGTATTTGAAAATCAAGAAATAAGCTTAAAATGACTGATCAGAGGTTTTATTTGGTTGGTAGGCGAGATGTTGGCCGGAGACATAGAGTAAAGAGTGCTGGGGATTATTTAGGGAAATGATTCACTTCTTTTGCCTTTTTAAAATGTCAGCTCCTTCCCTGACATTTACACAATTTTTGTATAGTTTTTCATCTAATCAAATCTTATTTAAAGAATGACATGTTAGGTATTTAAATTATCTAGATGAACAAAAATTTCCGAAAATGACAATTTTGCAAACTCCAAAAAAGTGACATTTATGTAAATGCACAGCCAAAAAGTGACATCTAGTTCAATTTCCTATATTTACTATTTATGTCAATGAAAAATATAACATTTATTGTGATTTGACGTGTACTTTTGAAATAAGTATGGTAGATTATGTGTCAAAATTTTATTGACCAACATTTTTTAATTGTATGCACATATTTGAATTCAATGTGGAATTATAAATTGTTAACAATGATATTTTGGTCTAAAGTATTGTAAAATGGACACTGAACAAATTTTGTTTATTTTTATAAATGACAATGTGAAAGCGAACATTTCTTGTAATTTCCTCGTGCAATTATAGGATCTTTATAGTATAGAACATTTTTTGTTTTATTCTTGTTTCTTGCTTTCAAAAGTGTAAAAAAGTGAAGAAAATGAATTGGAGCTTTATTTGTACAAATAGGAGATGGTATTTAGTCGAATACAAAAAAATAAAAATAAAAAATAAATGGATTTATATGAGTTTCTACTTCTAAACAACTACGTAAAATTGGCAAACGCTGTTTTGATAAATATAAGTTAACAAAATTGAAAATTATCCTATTCGAGTCCCATCAGAGTCACTGAGGTGAGTATTCGACCGTAAACTTCAGGATCCCGTGGAATTAGTCGAGGTATGAGCAAACTGGTCCGGACATCCACGATTATAAAAAAAATTAAAAATTATTTATATAGATATGATCTTAAATGAGAGATTATTGGCATGTACTAAATAGTATCTCCATATGATGAAAAGCTTTTTGTTAATCCATCTTCTATTCCGTGCACTGTTCATTCTGAATGTATTTTATCTTCCCTTTTTATCCTCGTTCGTTTACTGTTCATTTAATCCCTAAAAAGAGAAAAAGGTAACCAATCAAATTATAAAGATTTGGTCAAAAGTATAGGCTGTGAAAGGCGCAGTGACTGTAGATAATTAATATATTGTTCATTTAAATTGAAAAAGAGAAAAAGGAGAACCAATCAAATTATAAAGAAATGGTCAAAAATATAGACGATGAAAGGCGGTGGCTGTAGATAATTAATATAAAAAAAAAATTAGAAACTCTCTGTGCGCACATGGAGAAACTAAACTCTCCGTACGTGGACTGACGGGTCGTAAAAAAAGTTATTCGCACGGAGAGTAATCAACTCTCCGTGCACGCATGGAGAAACTAAACTCTCCGTGCACTCATAAAAAAAATTATTTGCATGGAGAAACTAAACTCTTCGTGCATGCACGGATAGAACTAAAATCAAGGTGAGCACTAAACTCTCCACACCTTCTCTTGCTTTTCCACGAGTTCCTTAACCAAATCAAACATAACATGGAGAAGTAAGGTAAAATTCAAACAATTTCCTGGAATTGACTTTCAATTCTTCCAATCATGTATGTTTCTTCTGATTTCTTGAGTTATATTGTTCAATGAGCCATTTTTTTTGTTTTCACCCTCATTTCAATATGGGAAAAACGAAAATCACTCCGATTCGTCTTTCGGAAATAATTCGACTAAGGTAATTCTTTGAATAGTTTATGGTTTTTTTTTCCGACTTTTTGAAATTAGGGCTTGATTTCAGGGGTAATTTTGGGATGGGTTGTTGAGTGTTCGTTGCTCGAGACCTCCCTCTTTGCTTAGGTATTTAAGTTCTTCCAATTTGGCCCATTTCTGAGTTCCCATTTCAGGTAATTAGCCGTTCCCAACTCTTTTGAGGAAAAAAAAGTATTCATTTTAGTATACGTGGATTATTCTGGTGTTGAGTGTTTTTAATGTTCAATTTATTTTTCTCTCATGCATGCAGTGATGTATGTTGGATCAATTGCATAGGAAAATGGTCCTTGGAGAACTGTTGTTAGAGGAGGAAATTGCAGAGCTTGTAGAGAAGTATCGTCACAGTGATTGCTAGAGTCAAATCAATTTGGGTAATCGTCTGTTCATATGAAATTCCTTACTACCGTGCCTAGATTTTTACAAGAATTTCTTATATGCACCAAGTAATTCTGAAATGAAGAATTTAATAATGAATCATTTATAGCATATTGGCATTTCATTTTTTCTCCGTGTAAATTCTAATACAAATGCACAATTAGATGTTGTTCTGGAGTGTTTAAACTCTCCATGATCTTAGAAACATATGCTTCAGTAGGGATGTAGAACAAGGAGCATTGGAAATGAAAAACTTAATTTTGTGCTGCCAAATGACCAGAGCCTTTCATGATATTGAAACTTTAAATGGGCTTTGACATGTCAGGACTTGACTTGGGCAAAGCTTGTTCAAGAACAACTCGAGAATTGACTTGCCAAGCTTGAAAATTGAGATGTAAACTTTTTGGCCTGGCTCATTTTAGTTCGACTATCAAGTAGGATACGAGCAAACCAAGTAGCTTGAGCTCGAAAGGGGGTTTGGTTGATAAAAGCCCATTCAAGAACAACTCAAAAACAAAAGACCCGAGCTTTAGCAATACATTAGTTTCACATAAATAACTGAAAGCTTTGTTAAAGATAGTCGAAATAACTTTCTCAACACAGAAATGCAAGCATACCTCTTTGCTTCTTGTCTTCTTACTCCTTCAGCTTAACATTTGGACTTCTACATAATTGATAAAATTTCATTTATATAGCTCGAAGTTTATGTCGTGAGTTATCTGAACAATAGGATTATGCATCTCCAAGACTATCATAGATCTCCTGCACATCTTCTAACCTTCATTGATATCATCCTATAGATAAATACTTGACTTAAGAGACTCATATACAAGTTCCTAAATGTTTCTCCAGTTATTAAGTATTATTCATTTCCAAAGTTGTCAAAGACATCTATTTGTTACCTTCCTTCTCTTCATCAGATCACAATGATTGGTCAAAATGCCCAAGCAAGCTTGGCAATAGTTCATTTGGGCAGTCAATCTGTTGAGGCAACTTTTCGAACTCACTTTCTTGTTACGATGTTATTGATAAAAGATGTGTGTGTGTTTTCTCTGGAGGTATCTTTGTTCTTTGTTTTATTTTTTACATAACCATAGAAAGATAGGTTCTCCATGGATCCTTGAA